>JASDQU010738882.1:129557-140554 GCA_032191745.1 Picea mariana
CAGATGTGCCAAACAAAGCACCAATTAAAAGTTTCCATCAAAAATATGTCCATGGCTAGTGATGCCACAGTTAATCAATAAAAGAGAGCGAACTATGACCAAGTCCACCCTGTGTCAAATGGATAACCAACATTAGAATATGTAGTTTCAATACATACTCGGAGGCCATTTTGTCCAATGAAAATTTCGGAATACATACTCGGAGGCCATTTTGTCCAATGAGAAATCCGGTTTGTTCACATTCCTCTTCCCAAAGAACTAATCTTTTATCATATGTAGGCTTTTGGATGTCACCATTGACTAATCGCCCTAAGATTGGAAGTCATTGTGACAAAACCCCCAATTTTTTTTTATTTTGCCCAATCTTATTTCTCCAATCGAAAGTATGCGAACAACTAACCAAAATCAGTCACCAATTCACCTGGATAACATTGTATGAAAAAGTTATAAACCTCCAAAGTTTTACAACAAAAAAATGAAACTTTATAGAAATAAATATCTCCAAAATCATAAATTGCCGAATTTTTTATCCAAAGCCAGAAACTTCCTAGAAACAAAGATTTGTCAAAAGGACCAATTTCCAAAATTTGAAAACTTTCAACGAACAAAGATTTGTCAAAAAGAGAAATTTCCAAAAATAATAAGAAATCTGTTACTGAAATTGGGAGGCTATAACAATCGAATCTGAAAAAATGCAAAACATCCCCTCAAGTAATTTTTCATGTAGAATCCATCTATGGTCTTGTTTTCTCAATCTCAAATAAAGTTTGTCCCAAAAAAACAATTTTTCTCAATTCAACTTCACGAGGCAATTTCAACCACGCAGGAAGTCCAAATTGTGTATTGAAATCTGAAACCCAAGTTCTTCAATCCCTTTTATAATCAATATAATTTATCCAATGCAATATATAATCTCTAAACCAAATAAAATAGAAAATATTGACTGTAAGAGAGCTTATGCAACACAAAACAAAAAGTCAAAAACACTTGAAACATTGCAAAAAAATGGCGCCAAAACTCTGAAATATTTGTCTAAGCTTTATTCCATGAACCATATAAAAAAATTAAAATTAAACACACACACCTACTTATATATATGTGTGTGGATTTTTTTTTTTTTTTAAGAAACTGAAAATAATAATAATAATTTAAAGAAAAATAACAAATAAAAAAATAGAATAAATGGAAAAAACAAACAAACTAAAGAAAAACTCAAAAAATAAAATTAAAAACAAATAAATAAACTAACTATATATATAGAAAGAGAGAGAGAGAGAGATTGGGGGGCACGATTTCGAGAATTTCCCGTCCACCTTGACACCCCCCACCCACACCTCCCTTGATTCAGGGGTTGATTTAAGATTGTGGTCATAGTGATATTGATTGTCAAGACCATGGTTCCAAACAAGTTGTAATTTTAACCCTCCTCACCCACCCACCCACCCACTGACCCCCCCAAAAAATGGGGGGGTGCCATTGGTAGCACCACTTTTTTATTTGGGTGTTGATTTTAAGATTTTAGATGCAGCAATACAAATTGTTAAGACCATGCTTTCAAATAAGTTGTAATTTAAACCCCCAAAAAGGAGGTGATGTTAGTAGTGTCATTTTCGATTCAAAGGTTGATTTTAATATTTTGGTTGCAATGAAACTCACTATTAAGGCCATGGTTTCAACCAAGGTGTAGTGTTAACCCAAAAAGAAGGTTGTTCTTGGTAGGACCACTTTTAAATTTGGGGCTAATTATAAGTTTTTCTTAGCAACATTACGAGTTTTTAAGGCCATGGTTGCAAAAGGTTGTAATTTTAACCTAAAAAAATGGTGATTCCAGGGGCACTAATTTTCGATTTGGGGTTTATTTTGGTAATTTGACCTAAGAATATAGGGTTTTAAGGCTAGAGTTTTCATTTTGAGATCATAGTGCTTATCAAATCAGTAACTCTGTTGATATAAAATGCACCACTATATTCAACAAGTGACATAAAAATTGCAACAATCATTACAAAAGTTTATTCTACATAAAAAAATAGGTGCTCCCTGTTGAAATGGATATTAAAATTTTATCTAGGGAGCATAAATAGCTAATCCACAATCATTTATTCCACAATGAACTTTGGTCCTAAGATGGCTATCCTTGTATGCTCCACTTATAGTGAAAATATGGGCATATGCCTACACAATAACAACAACAATTTTGATGGCTAATCCATGAAAAATAGGCTTCTTACCAGGCTTGATATGTCAAGCATTCTATGAAAAGAAAACTAGAGAAATAAGTTCCGGAAGCCCTATTTTTTAGCATTTACCTACCTACTCACTTGAAAGACTTTGCTGGCCAAAATAAATGTTGCAGTTGGGGTTCAAGAGTGGAGGAGAATACATTATTTTTTTATGTTGGAGAATTTGTTAAGAACACCTAACAAGGTATGTGATGCACATATGAACAACAAAAGCATTTTATATTCTTAACTAGATATAATAATATCATCCACTGCAGTTCTTTGCATGGTGCTTAGCAAATGCAACTCAAGTTTACCTAAACTTTTTGCATTATAAATTGTCGAATTTCAAAGTTCCAAGTGAACACTAAATGAAAAATGATACCTAGTCATCGACTACTAATGAAATTTTGTAACATTGAAAATAAGTTTTCCCAAACTTGTTTGTGCCAATCATTTCAATATGACTACCATTGATTCCCACAAGATGAGATCCCGACATTAAAATCATGGAAATGGTTAGCATCCTTCACAATTATTTTTCACCCAACTATCTTGGAGATGAACTTTGTGTCATTATGACAATCACCACACGCACAAAGGTTTTTGGTGATTCATATAGGCATCCCATGGCATGCATTGGAAATTCCAAAATAAATGGAAAACTTCTTGTTGTGGCTACACAATATGTATTAATTTTCCACCTCTACGTCATACAATACAAAGCTTGTGTCTGACATATACCCTGCCTCCTCCATGTGCACATGCAAACTCTTCAATATGGCATAAATATTGTGGGTGTGATCTATCTTCAACAATAAATGCATGAACCTTTTTCTTGAGTTTAATCCAATTACATCCCGTCATCCTTTTCAAGCCATTATTTTTCATCATAGTTCTTATCTTTACTGCATCATCCCACCTACCAGTTGCATCATAGACATTTGTTATTAGCACATAATTTCCAACATCTCTAGGTTCTACCTCATGGAATAACACTATCACATACTCTCCTAAATCCAAGTTTCATACTTGCATTAAACAAGCCTGCCTATATACTAGCATAAGATTCTAGAAGCAATTCTTCAATGAAGTTTTGTGCTTCATACAATGGTCCATCTCAACAAAGAAGGTCGACCATGAATATGTAGTGCTCCAACTAAGTGGTGATGCAATACACTTGTTTCATGTACTCAAAGTATGGAAAACCTTCATCCACTTGGCTTGCATGACTATAAGTAGGCAATGCTACAAAAAAAGTGATGTGGTATGGCTTCATGCCTTCCACTTGCATTTGATTGAAAAGTTGGAGAGCACCCTCACCATGCCCATGCATTCCATAGCCTACAATCATTGCAATCCTTGAGACCACATTAGCAACAAAAGTTATATGGTCTGGCTTCCTATTTCCCACTTGCATTCGGTTAAAACTTTGGAGAGAATAAACATGCCCTTGCATACCATAGCCTGCAATCATTGCAATCCATGAGACCACATTAACAACAAAACTGATATGGTCTGGCTTCATGTTTCCCACTTGCATTTGGTTAAAAAGTTGGAGAGAATAACCATGCCCATGCATACCATAACCTACAATAATTGTAATCCATGAGACCACATTAGCTTGAGACATCTGATCCAGGTGGATATTGGTGGCCACCCACTTATTCCAATTGGCTCCTGGCTCCTCTTGTCCATTTTTTTTCAACATGTTCTTTTGTACTTCTTTGTAATTGTGGGTTCTACACTTCTATGGCTGTTTGAAGCCCCACACATCCTCTAGGTGGATACTGGTGGCCTCTCACCTAATCCAACTGGCTTATTTTGTATGTTTTCATGTCAACACATCTTGTTGTACTTCCAGGGCCGTTTTGGGGCCCTAAATGTTGTTTTTTGGCTCACCGTAGTCAAAATGTATATGGAATCAGAGTTTGATGACATAATGTGTAGTTCTCTGAAATGCCTTTCCAACGGGCTATCACGCGCCTAAAAGGGTTTTGACATTCATGAGTAATATCAAAAAGGCTTCTGGAGCCTCATTGTAATCCATTCTTCTCAGATGGATGCACGTAGAAGCCACATCTCTTCTCAAAGATAGCCACCACCATTTGAGCAAGTGTTTTAGTTCTACAGTTTTATAGTTTCAACCTATTTCATTATTCAATAGAAGATATTGTTCACTGGACATTTGTGTTATTATTCATATCTTTGTGTTTATTGTATTCAATATTTTAATCAGTTCGTTCCGCTCCTAAATCCGGATCAGTGGTATTAGAGCAGTCCACTCTTCATTTATTTTTCTTCGTGCATGTCCCTGACAAGATCTAGGTATAAGAAGTTGGGACTTGAACCAATCAATCCATTACAAGATCGACCACGCCGAGCTCAACAACAACCCATGGGGGACGAAAAGAAAGATGATGGACCATGAGATCCTATTAAAATGTTGCTCTAGGAAGCCCTTGCGCAACAAAGGAATGAAATGATGGACAACTTCGCGCAGATTCTTCAACGACTGCCCACAAGAGAAGCATCTTCACCAAGTGGCCATGCAACCCCCTTCAAGGTACAAGTAAATTTTGATATTCCATTATTTGAAGGATTGATATATGCAAATGCTATAGATAAATGGTTGAATATGCTTGAAGGGTATTTTTCGGTCCACAATTTTTTCGATAGGGAAAAGATCACTTTTTCACTCCTCAAGGCCGTTCCCCATGTTAAAGACTAGTGGGATACTTACTCTAAGCAAAGGGCCGTGGAGGAATCTGCAATGTTTGTGGTGGGTTCTACATGGGATTCCTTCCGGGACACCATTAAAGAACAATACTACCCTGTTGGAAGCTATGAGGACCAATACACCAGATGGACCACTCTACGTCACGAAAGGGACCAGATAGTACCAGATTTCACCAATATTTTTCATACCCTACGCACAAAATTGAGTATCAAATACTTTGAGGGCCATCTGGTGCTCAAATATTGTGACTGTTTGCATAGATACATTTAAACAGAAATGGAGTTTCTGGACATCACCTCATTGGGCATGACTTATAGATACATTGTCAAGATCAAGCAAAAATTTAAGCAAAAAAGGCAAGAGTTTGGATCTGGAAACCCCTCATAGCCGAAGCAGGTAAAAGGCATCCCCAACCCACACAACAAGGGACCAAGTTGAGATGGCCGCCCTCAAGACAAAGAGTCCAAGCTGCAACACAAGAAGGGAAACGAGAAGACAAAGAAGGACACAAGAAAATGGTGTGAGTACCATAAAAGCCCTTGGCACAACACTGAAGAATGTTGCTCCAAGCAGTCCGTCATGGCCGAATTGAAGGCTTTCGAGTCAGAGCCTGATTCTGATTCCGAATCAAATCCTTAAGGAGGGAAGCGGATTATCGATGCTAAACCTAGTGCCATTATCTCTACCACCAAATTCTGTTCAAGCGAACCAGAAGAACCAGGGGAAGGGGAACGCCTCTTTCACTCACAAATGTGGGTAAAGGGGGCTCTGCTTCATTTCATTGTCAATAGCAGTAGTCAGAAGAACTTGATTTCAGCAGATGTCGTCAAGCGGCTGGACTTGCCAATGACACTGCACCAACAACCCTACACCATCGGCCGGCTTCGCCAAGGAAGAGATACCTGTGTCAGCCAACAATGCCGTCTGCCCTATGACATCAAGCCTTTCAAAGATAAGGTAATGTGTGATATTTCTCCCCTTGAATTTTTTGATGTTCTTTTAGGAAAACCATATTTGTGGAAGCGTTATGCTGTGTATGAGTCTAGACCCCACAATGTTATTATTACTTTGGTAGACAATTTTACAGGATACCAAAGGTAGCGCCGCTTACTGCTATTTCTTTAATCTTTGCTAAGCAATGCAGTAAGGTCATCTCATAGACCAGGAAGTTCGTCTTATTTGTGATCCGTGCTCATAGTAAGTAGAAGGTCTCCTCCACATCCGTGGCCTCTACACAGAGCCTCTCTTTGCACCACAAGAAAGTGGATGAGATCATGCAAGAATACCGAGACATCTTCTCCTCACCTATAGGGGTACCGACACACTGCCAAGTCAAGCATCCAATTGATATGAACCCCAACACACCTCTACCTAATGGACCAGTCTGTCATCGCTCATTGACGAAAAATGACAAAATCAGGCGACGAATCCAAGAGCTGCTTCAAAAGGGGCACATTAGACCCAACTTCTCCCCTTGCGAAATCCTGATTGTACTGGTGTAGAAGAAGGATGGGACGTGGTGAATCTGCATTGATTACAGAGCCTTAAAAAAAATCATAGTCAGGAACCAGTACCCCATTCCCAGGATTGATGACCTTCTTGACCAACTCAAGGGGGAAAAGTTGTTCAACAATATTGACCTAAAGTCTGGCTACCACCAGGTTCCCATCGAACCAACTAATGTATGGAAGACAACCTTCAAATCTAAAGAAGGTCTCTTCGAATGGCTAGTCATTCCCTTTGGCTTAACAAATGCACCAACCACTTTCACGAGGTTGATGGATGATGTATCGACACCCTTCACCAACTCCTTTGTGGTGGTATATTTGGATGACATCCTCATCTTCAACAGGACGTGGGAGGAGCACATGCGACATATTTAATAGGTTTTGAGCACTCTGCGGCAGCACAAGCTATATGCCAACTTGGAAAAATTATCTTTTGGCATGAATAGGGTCCAATACTTGGGCTACATTGTTGATGAACATGGGCTACATGTTGATCCAACTAATATCCAAGTCATCCGTGACTGGCCAACCGAAATCACACTGACCGAGCTTCAGAGCTTCTTGGGACTAGCCAACTTCTACCGACGATTCATGTTGGGATTCTCCCATATTTCATGGGCCCTCAGCTAGGTGACCGAGGGCGGTGGTAGGGCCAAGTTCATGTTGGGGAAGGAGCAACAACGAGTATTCGATGATCTGAAGCATCGATTGTGCTCAACCCTAGTACTCTCCTTGCCCGATCTACAACCACTGTTCAAGATTGAGACTGATGCATCTGACTATGCTGTGGGCCCATTTCTCACTCAGCATGAGCATCCATTGGCATATCATAGTGAGACACTCTCCGACACTGCCTAAAAATACCCCACCTATGAAAAGGAAATTTATTCCATTGTACAAGCCCATCATCAATGGAAACATTACATTATAGGAAAAGAAATGATCATACACACTGATCACAAGCCTATGCAGTTCATACAAACACAGGGGGAATTGCAGAACGACCACCATTATAAGTGGTCCACCTACTTGCAACAGTTCCATCTCAACATAAAGTATAAGACAAGTATCTCCAATAGTGTCGATGACTGCCTCAGTCGACCTCCTGTGGTTGCACTCACCACTGTGCTCCATTCCCGTGGACATGAAGCATCTGAGTGGCCCCAACTTTATCAACAAGATCCAGACTTCACCACCACGTATCAGCTCTTGGGTACAGGGGAAACTGTCACTGATTTTCACATTTAGGATAAACTCTTATGCCACCTGGGCCATCTCTGTGTTCCTAAAAGTGAGCGTGCAAAGATGATTTGGGAAGCCCACTACAGTTGGGTGGCATGACATTTTGGCGTGGAGAAAACTGTGGTCGTTCTTCAGAAACATTTTTATCAGCCAAAACTTCGATAGGACGTCAGCAAGTATATCAGATCTTGCACTACCTGTGCCATTGCCAAGCTAGCCATCAAGAAGCAAGGATTATACACTCCTATTCCTATTCCCGAGAATCCTTGGGAATCCATCTCAATGTATTACACGTCTGGCTTTCCATCCACCAAACAAGGAAATGATTGCGTATTTGTGGTCGTTGATCGGTTTTTGAAGATGGCCATCCTCACAACCTGCAAGAATAATATCATAAAAAAAGATACTACCAAGTTCTTCTTTGAACGAGTGTGGTTACACTTTGGGATACCATAGACCATCATCTCCGACTGGGACAACAGGTTCCTCAACACATTTTGGTCGAGTCTCTGGTCTCTGTTGGACACCAAGCTCACAAAATCCACTACTTTCCACCCCCAAACTGATGACCAAACATAGGTCGTCAATCTGATGATTGTGCACATCATGCGCATGTACAATTCTAAGCATCCATGTACATGGGACAAGAGTCTCCTCTATATTCAACACAATTACAATAGGGATCTCCATAGATCCACCGACCATAGGCCATTTTAGGCGAGCCTGAGATTCCAACCCTTGGGACCCATTGATGTTGCACTTCCTCTTGCCACTGCGCAAACATAATATTCCCATGATCAGTCTGCGATTGACAAAGCCACCAGATTCATTGAGGGGATTCAACACATCCGCCAACAGGTCCAAGAGATTTTGCAGAAATCCAATGCTAAGTACAAGCAACACCATGATCAACGCATGGTACCAGACTCATTTCAAGTTGGCGACAAAGTTTGGTTACATTTGTAGAAGGAGCATCTCACGAGGCCCCATCAGAAGCTTCACCTACTTCTCTATGGGCCTTAAACTATCATCAAGGCTATGGGTAGCAATGATTTTGCGCTCAACACTCCACCCTTCCTTGGCTTATATCCAATGTTCAATGTGGACCTTCTTCGGCCATATTTTCCACCATTATTGGACACCTCAAAGTTCGCAGAACAATTGACACCAACAGAGCTCAACCCTGACTGCATGGAACAATCCTCCACTGATTAGATAGTGGACACACAGGTCAAGGGCACTCGCCAACAAAGGATCCAACTCTATCGGGTTGTCAAGGCAGGGCAACTCCTACACCAAGGCAAGTGGCTCAGCCGTGGCCACCAAATCCAGCAGAAGTTTCCTCACCTAATGGGGGAACTCAACGCAATGTAGACCATTGCTTCCTAAGGGGGGAGGATTGATCTAGGTTGATATTGGTGGCCACCCACCTATTACAAATGGATCCTGGCTCCTCTTGTCTATTTTTGTTCAACACGTTCTTCTGCACTTATTTGTAATTGTGGGTTCTACATTTATGGGGCTGTCTGAAGCTCCACACATCCTCCAGGTGGATACTGGTGGCCTCTCGCCTAATTAAATTGGATTATTTTATATGTTTTCATGTCAACACATCTTGCTGTACTTCCAGGTCCATTTTGGAGCCCTAAACGTTGTTTTTTTGGCTCGCCACAGTCAAACTGTAAACAAAGTCAGAGTTTGACGGCAGAATGTGTAGCTCTCTGAAATAACTTTCCAATAGGATATCACACGCCTGAAACGAAGGTTGTATGCAAACGTTACAACCTTGGGAAGTTGAGGTACCAACTTACACTAACTTACCCATAGGGGCCCACATGAATTTTGGCGTTTCACCTTCTAGGATTAGGTTTTTGGATGTCTAGGGTTTTGGAATTCATGAGTAATATCAAAAAGGCCTCTGGAGCCCCATTGTAATCCATTATTCTCAGACGAATGCATGTAGCAACCACATATCTTCTTAGAGATAGCTACCACCATTTGAGAAAGTGTTTCAGTTATGCAGTTTTACAATTTCATCCTATTTTATTATTCAATAGAAGATATTGTTCACTGGATATCTGTGTTATTCTTCATATCTTTGTGTTTATTGTATTTAGTCTATTAATCAGTTCGTTCCACTCCTAAATCCGGATCAACATCTTATCAAATACTTGTCATTCCGTCTCTATACTCCAACACTTCACATAGATGTCCATTTCAATAGTCTGAACACAAATATCGAAATAAAATGCACTTCTAAGTATGTAATTGTGGATCTTTTTACCCTTTTGTAGAACTGCTAAGTAGGAAAATGTGGGCTTAACACTCAAGATTATAATCGATTTGGGTTTTACACTTGCCAAATACATCTTATGGAAATATTTAAGGGCATCATTAGCATGCCCATCTGAATACATGCTCCAATCACCGTATTCCACAAAACTACGCTTTTCTTAATGATTTTCTTAAACATGTGGTATGCAATCTTTATATTTCCACAGTTGGCATACAAATTTATAAGAGCACTCCCTAGATAAACATTACATTGGAAGGTGTTACTCCCCTACTTTTCGGGGTAACTAGAGTATAAATTTTTCTCCACGATCCACATTTTAGACAATAGATCCAATGATGTCATTCTGGACTCTCCATAGACAATTGCCCACATATGCTTTCCATTACATGCTCAAATCAACTCACTCATATGACATGATGCACTTACATACTCAGATACATTGTTATGGAATTGCATATCGAGTGATAATGTTAATACTTGAGGTGTGAAAGTGGTGATTATGGATTGATTTGGATAATGAATCATGATGTTTTGGAGTTATGCTTTTTGCATTGTCTCATCTTGGTGGTCATTATCATTTTCTAGTCAAGAGTTGTCACTCTTGGTCAAATTTTTACTACTGGGGGGCCTTAATGGGGTAACGTGTCCATATCCCTCACCATGAATAACACATTCCATCTATAACCTATCCATTGTTCTTTCTTTTGGGATGGTTGTTACATGTATCCCAAAAACGTTTATGTTTCATAATCCCATGATAAGAAGGGGATTGAAAGCCCAGGGTTGACACAATTTTATAAAAAATGATATAGAAAGAGAAAAATTCCCAATTCAAAATGTGGGGAAAAGAAAAAAAAAAAGAAAAAGCAAAGTTTTAAAAACCAAGAAAAAATAAATAAGCATGATCTCTACCCCCTCGCTAAGAGGCCATCACCCCAAGTCCTATGCAATGAATGCATATCTTATGAAAGGACTTAGCAAATCAAGTGTCA
>JASDQU010738882.1:153533-164830 GCA_032191745.1 Picea mariana
GTCAAACTATAACAACAATTTATACCAATACAAGTGCATCAACTATGCACAACCTGTCACCTCAACCTGCCTCATCAATATCATCAACCAAATATGATATGAAAATCTATAACATACATGGTGTATGTGATCATAGACCTACAAACCTTCCTTAACTTCAACAACAAGAGACTAGAATTTTCATCAAACTTTACTTTAGTCTCACATGACTAATTTTGGATTAGTCAACAACCCTAACTTGAAACAATCATAACTTTGTACCTATAATGAATAAAGGTCTGAAAATGGTACACAATGTTCTTCAATGTGTTTTCTACAATTCTTCCAGGTTTTACTGCTTGGAACCTGCTATAAAATGATTTATATCAAAAATAACATACCTTGTTGAATTTAGGCTTATTCTAGAGAGGGAACTTGTAGAGCATGCCCCACATGGAATATTTGTTGTATGGATCTAAAAATGGTACACAATATACTAAAAAATGTACTCTAATTAATACATTTGTTCTTATTGAATTTGTATCTATTATGAAGAATTTATGACGTTTTTTCCCGAAACACCTGCTTTAGACTAGTTTCAGGACTAGCCACAAACCCTATTTTCCACGAAGTGTAACACCAAAAATACAACGACCCACAAGATGAAAGTTTTATCATCGTTACTTGGATATGTTTTCTCAACATACTCTAGATTTGGCTGTCTGAATGATTCTAGAAAAAAACATTATTGCGAAAATGGTGAGATGACCTGTAAATAACATACCTTAGAAAGCATAATCAAAAGACTTTATCCTCCCTTGAATTTTAACCTTGTTTAGTTAACCTTCCCTCTGAAATTCGCCTTAGATCTCCTTTGGTTACCTCAGTCACTTGTAGATATTCAATATACTCAAATGGATATAAATGGGAGACCCTTGCTCTCTTATTTATACTCTCCAAGTAGCTTCCTCAAGAAGTATCCACTTAACCACTTTGACTACTTTATTATTTAAATAATTTATCTTTACTCACAACTTCTTGTTGCAACTAACTTTATTATTTAAATAATTTATCTTTACTCACAACTTCTTGTTGCAACTAACTTTATTATTTAAATAATTTCTCTTTGCAACCACTTTGACTTATCTATAAAAAGTAAACTCACCACTTCTAGTTGCAACTAATTTATTTTTAATTGTTTTCTTGTTGCAACCACTTAACCCATGAATAATCGCTTTGACTAGTCAACTTCTTCTAGGAGCTTCTAGAATAGTTTGACTTCTTTGGCCTTCTAGAGGCTTCTAGATAACTCATGAGAGTTCTCCAAATTCACATGACCATAACTCTTAAACCGTGAGGAGTTATGTGATGTTCCACATATCACCAGAAATGTCATGAAATATACTATCCATATGGAATAGTTTCTCCTGCAAATTCACTGATATTCATTACATTATTTCTTAATCAAACTTGGGTCCCCTAACCACACTGCTGGGCTACCTCATCATTTGGACTTCACAAAGCATCTTCCCGTGAGGGATTTCACCATAAGGGGACCAATATGAAAAATTTATTCAAGAGCGTCTTCCCATGAGGGATTTTACCATAAGGGGACCAATTTTGATTTTTTCCATTTGGTTATTCCTATCAACCATGACAAGAAAATAATGATCAACCTGCACATCATCCCGTATATACATCAATCCATGACAATACATCACTATGACACCACTTGACATCTTTGACATCAATTACATCTATGACAATATAAGACATCAATCAATACACCAATGATACTATTACAATACATCAACTCTTTGGCATCAATCATTTGACATCAATGACAACATAATGAAACAATCTCCCCCTTTGGCATTGATGGCAATACCAAAATTGATGTCAACACCAATCATTGATGGAAACATGCATACATGACATTTCTTTTCATCAATAATCATCTTAATCACAGCAATGTGACTATCACTCCCCCTTTGACATCAATGACAAAGGGTAGTTCTCTCCTTGGACACACCAACCACACTAAGGGGGGGGGGGTGAATTAATGTGTGGGATTTTACAACTTTTTCTCACTTCAAGTTAGCAACCATTTGAAAACATAATATTGCACATCATCATTGTAAGATTGCATGTAACCATTCACCAATGAAATCCATCAATAATAAAGAGCAATCAATCCATAAGCACAATGAACACAAGAGACACCATATGTATATGTAAGCTTTGGTATTATGTTTTTACATGTGACTAAAATAACGGGGGTTTTATCAGCACCAACTGAAGTAAGGAGCACCGACTCCAAGGACAACACCAGCTCTCAAGCAAGACTTGGCTTGTCGCAAGACTCGGCTTGCCGCAAGACTCGGCTTGCCGCAAGACTCGGCTTGCCACAAGACTCGGCTTGTCGATAAAATGCAATATATTCAACTATAATTGATGTAGTAGTACAACCAACACAAATACAAGTCAACTAGTAATAGAATCTGCTCTAGATCAGAATCATAGATCTACAACAAATTCTCATCACAAGAATTTTCCCATACAATCAACCAAACACTTCATCAACCTCCCTTCATTCACGATGCCATGTAATCAACAAGTTACCTCAACTTGTAAGATTCACCACAAGCTCAATTTTATGTTTCTGATTCTAAAATTTCTATCTGAGGTACTCCTGCATGTACTGTCATACCTCTGCAAATTTCACATTCTGAAAATCCACAGAAAATAAGTTATAATATAAATACCAAACTGACTTGTTTGAAACATATTTTCAGGATTATTCAGGAACCCTAACTTCCACAAAGAATATCTTTGAAAATATTGCGATTCAATGGATGGAATTTTAACCGTATATACTCTAATATCTTTTGTCCATCTCCTCCAAATTTTAGGGTCTGAAACTTCCTAGAACATAAGTTATAGAAAATATGGCAAACCCTCCTGAATTCTGTCCTATTCTAAAGAGCTCACTTGTACGGAATGACCTGCATGGAATATTTTCTGTATGGATATGAAAATGGTACAAAACATACTACAGACTACACTATAACCAATACATTTGTTCTTACTGAATTTGGATTTGGTATGAAGAAGTTATGACATTTTTACCTGAAACACCTGTTTTAGACTAGTTTAAGAACTAACCATAAACCCTATTTTCCACGGAGTGTAACTCCCAAAATACAATGACCCACAAACTGACATTTTTATCACTGTTACTTGGATATGTTTTCGCATCTGCCTACAAATTTCGTTGTCTGAATAATTGTAGAATAAAAGTTATTGCAAAAATGGTGAAATGACTTGTAAATAACATACCTTAGAAAACATCATCAAAATAATTTATCGTCCCTTGAATTTCAGCCTTCTTTACTTCACCTTCCCTCCGAAATTCACCTTAGATATCCTTTGGATACCTCAATCACTTGTAGATATTCAATATGCTCAATGGATACTAATGGGAGACCCTTTCTCTCTTATTTATACTCTCCAAGTAGCTTCATCTAGAAGTATCCACTTAACCACTTTATACATAAATAAGAAACTCTCCAATTCTAGTTGCAACTAATTTATTTTTAATTGTTTTCTTGTTGCAATCACCTAACCCATGACTAACCACTTTGACTGTTCAACTTCTTCTAGGGGCTTCTAGAATAATTTGACTTCTTTGACCTTCTAGAGGCTTCTAGATAACTCATGAGGGTTCTCCAACTTCACACGGACATAAATCTCTAATCATGAGGAGTTATGTGACATTCCACATATCACCATAAATGACATGACATATACTATCCATATGGAATATTTTCTCTTACAAATTCACTGATATTCATTACATTATTCCTTAATCAAACTTGGGTTCCCTAACCACACTGCTGGGCTACCTAACCATTTTGACTTCACAAAACATTTTCCCATGAGGGATTTCACCATAATGGGACCACTTTGAGAACTTTATCCAAGAGCGTCTTCCGGCGAGGGCTTTCACCATAAGGGAACCACTTTGGAGTTTATCCATTTGGTTATTCCTATCAACCATGACAAGACAATAATGACTAACCTGTAAATCATCCCATCTATACATCAATCCATGACAATACATCACTATGACACCACTTGACATCTTTGACATCAATTACATCTATTACAACATAGGACATCAATCAATACATCGATGATACTATTACAAGACATCAAATCTTTGACACCAATCATTTCACACCAATGACACCATAATGCAACATGCTATTAGAATGTCAAATAGAAAGATGTCTGCCTTGCCTTTTCTATTAATAAAGAACCCAAAGATGCAAACATAAGGAACACTAGAATACCCTCTTATGATACTAGATAATTTCATTCCGAACAACCATACTAGAAGATTCATAATCACTTTAGAGAAAGGATTCAAACTAACTTGACTTGTAGAGGTCACTACCACATAATGGAACAAAACAAAAGGGGGGATACTATCAATCCACTCCCATAACACAAACACAACATCACTAGGATAAATAGATACCAATTCACATGGAGAAAGGAAGAAAAACTAGAGAAGAAATAGGCCAAATAAGCCTTTGCTCCAAACCCAAGATGGAAGCCACCGACACACCATGAGAGGGGAAAACGTAACACACTGAAGACTCCCATCCAACTAGGCTTAATTGAACTCCCCCCATGCTAGCCTGTGTGAACTACATAAAGAGACATCCCCTTTGTACTGTCATGATGCATGTTGTTACCATGTTTCCACTTGTCTTTAGACTTTATTTCAATCATAAACAAGAGCATGGATACAAACTTAGGATGGACTGAAAAACAAGTTCCCCTGTAGATTTTAACCTTGTACAATATTTTACTGCAAACATATTTTCAATAAAAGAACATAAAATATACGATGGAAAATACACACATTACATAGAGATTTTTCCCCTGGAAACCCAAACTGGGAAAACCAACATATTCTATATTCATTCTTTGTGTTATATTGCTTACAATACAATATACATATAGGAGCCAACGACATCCAAAACCCTAACCCAATGACCTGGATTAGTCAACAACACTAATTCCTTAACCGAAAATAGAAAACCATCAACAAAAACCATGTGTCGAAAAAACCGCCCAACAATCGAAATGAAAATCGAGGTGACCCAAAAAAGAAGGTAAAAATGTGACACGTTTCTTGAGGAAAAAAATTTCTCGGGGGCGCTGCCCCCAAACCCCCAAAAGGGGGGGTTCTAGAGGACCCTCTACACACATGGCGCAATGTAGTAGACACTAAAGCTAGTTGTGCAAAGAATATAACACATACCCAACATTCTCCCACTTGTTGTTTTCTTTGAATACATGGGGTTACAAGGTTACATAGTCAACAATGCCCATGGATCCTCTAAACCAAGATAAATTCTCAGTGCTCACAATTTTTTTTAATGAATCTGCAAAATTCTTCAAAGTGTCCACCTTCATTAACAACACTTTCTTTTCTTCAACCATGTCTCTCACAAAGTGATATTGAATATCAATATGCTTTGTCTTTGAATGATAAGTCGAGTTTTTCACCAAAAAGATTGCACTCTGACTATCACAATCTATCCTTACAACTTGTTGTACCAAACCAATACCTGAACACAATATTTGTAACCATACAACTTCCTTACTTGCATGAGTGGTTTCCATGTATTCAACTTCTGTGGTTGAAAGTGCCACTATAGCTTGTCTTTTGCTCATCCAACTAATTGCTCCTCCAAACAGGTTAAACACATACCTGCTTGTAGATATCCTACGATCCAGATCTCCAGCCCAGTCTGCATCCACAAAGCCATGTATGTCCAACACTTTGTCCAATGATGGTCTTCCTTGGTAGCACAATACATAGCTAGCAGTGCCACATAAATACCCGAAAACCCTTTTTACTGCTATCCAATGCTCCTTCCCTGGTTTTGACATATACTTGCTCAAAACTCCGACTGCATGTGCAATGTCTAGTCTAGTACAAACCATTGCATAAATCAAACTTCCAATTGCAATCGTATATGGAACATGAGACACGTCCTCCTCTTCTTCCTGTGTCTTGGAACACTGATCCACAGATAAATTTACACCAATAGGAATAGGTACCTTGACTGGTTTACATTCCTGCATATTAAACCTTTGTAAAATTGTCTCGACATATTTTCTCTGATTTAAACAGAGTTTCCTCTTTTTCTGATCTCTTTTAAAATCCATGCCCAAAATGAAATTTGCAACACTGAGATTCTTCATGTCAAATTTAAAGGACAACTAAGTTTTCACATCCTTGATAATCTCCTTGTTGTTTCCTATCAACAACATGTCATCCAAATACAAGACCAAATAAATCAAATGATCACCAATTAATTTAAAATACACACAATGATCCTCTTTGCTTCTTGTGAAGTCAAGTCCCAACATATAAGTATCAAATTTTTGATACCACATCATTGGTGTTTTTTTTAAACCATACAGGGATTTTTTAAGCTTGCATACCATCTCCTTCTTTTCCTTCACAACAAAGCCTTCTGGCTGCTTCATATAGATTTCTTCTTCCATATCCCCATGTAGGAATGTTGTCTTCACATCCATCTATTCTACTTCAAAATCAAATGCAACATCAACAAATAATAGAAATATTATAGAAGTTAAATTGACAACAGAAGAAAAAATCTCACCAAACTCAATTCCCTCAACCTAGGAATAGCCATATGCTACTAATCGAGCTTTGTATTTCTCTACTTTGCCTTCTGTATTCAACTTCTATTTAAACACCCATTTGCTTCCAATGGGATTCCTTATAGTAGGCAACTCCACTATATCCCAAGCCTCATTCTTCTCCAAGGCTATCATTTCTTCAATCATGGCCTTTTTCCAAAGTTTTCCATCCTCTGAATCCACTGCCTCCCTAACAATTCTAGGATCATAATCAATAATAGAAAAAGAAAATTTTGAATGGAAATTAGGTGGAGTATACCTTTATGGTTGCCTTCTTTCTCGAACCGATCTCCTCATTACTTGAGTACGAAGATCTTCTTCTTGTGATTCTTGTTCTTCCGTAGAGTTTGATTCTTCATCCTTCAAGTCAAACTCTATCTTCTTTGGTTCTTCCTTCCTTGGTAGGACTTATTGTTTAACAACATCTTTGGTTTCTCTAAATACCACATCTAGACTATACACCACTTTCTTAGTTTCTGGGTTCCAAATATTATACCCTTTCAAACCATCTTTATACCCAATAAAGATACATTTTCAACCTTTTTATCTAGCTTACTCATGTTTTCCTTTGGAACATGAACATATGCATCACATCCAAATACCTGAGATGTGTAAAAGTGGGTTTCTTACCAGTCCATACTTCATGTGGAGTCTTATCATCCAATGTTGATGTGGGTGATCTGTTGACCAATTAACATGTAGTACCCACTGCCTCTACCCATAATTCTTGTCCTAACCCGACACCACTGAGCATGCACCTTGTTTTTTCCATCAACGTCCTGGTCATCCTTTCTACAAATCCATTCTGCTGAAGTGTATATGGAGTAATATTCTTCCTTTATATACCACACTTCTTACAAAATTCTTCAAATTCATTCCTATAGAACTCTCCGCCATTATTTGTCCTCAACACCTTAATTCTTTTCTCTGTTTGATTCTCAACAAGAGCCTTAAACTCTTTAAACCTATCAAAGACTTCATATTTATTCGTGAGGAAATATATCCAAGTATTCCTAGAGAAATCATCTATAAATGAGACATAGTACACATATTTTCCCAATGATGGAACTGACACAGGTCCAAACACATAGCTGTGAACTAGCTGTAAAATTTCTTTTGCCTTCGTTGCACCATAGAGGAATCTTACCCGATTCTTCTTCCTATATACACAATGTTCAGAGAAATTAAAATCCATAGAGCAGTTAGACATACCTTCAACCATACCTTTACCATGTAGTAGTCAAAGACCCTTCTCTTCAACATGCCCCAGTCTTTGATGCCACAACATAACCTTTTCTCGAGAGACTATAGGAGTTCTTTATTTTTCAACTCCAATATCAGGAACAATATAACTATTACACCCATCACTAATAGTGCTTCCTTGCAACTTATACAGAGTTCCAAACCGAACTCCCTTCAACAACATAATTTCTCCTCAAACTATCCTGCAAGTTTCCTTTCTAAATATTTTTTTTACCTCTGCATCATCCAATTTGCTTACATAAATCAAATTCCTAGCCAATCCTGGGATGTGCAGAACACCAATTAATGTTCTAATCCTTCCATTTATGAGCCTCAACTTGAATTTTCCTTGACCTATGATTTTGGTTGTCGAGTCATCACCTAGGAAAACATTACCTCCATCATACCTTTCATATTCACAGAACCACTACATGTGGGGATTCATATGAAAGGATTCACTTGAGTCAACCAACCATGCCTCATGATATGGATGTGCGCTTGAAGAAGCCAAGTACACATCCCCTCCTTCTTCCTTGGATGTCTTTTCTTGTGTAGAAGGAGATTCTTTAGATACCTTCTTTTTCTCAACTTTGGATCTACATTGCTTCTTGTAGTGCCCTTCTTTTCCACATCTTGTGCATACCTTTACAAAGTTTAAGGGAGATTTATATCTACCCTTATAATTATATCTCCCACTTGAGGACTTAGATCTATTTCTTTCATGGGAGTGTCCTCTTGCAAATAATGCATATGTGCTCTTTCCTTCCATGTTCTTCTGTCTCATCTCCTCCGACAACAAGGATGAGACCATTTCATCAAAATTCAAAGCAGTTGTATTACTACCTATGGCCACAACCAGACTATCCCACAAGTCTGGTAAAGATCACAATAAATTGATACACTTATCTTCATCTGAAATTTTAATCTCAATAGATGCTAGCTGACTTACCACAGTATTGAAGTCATTCAAATGATTTCCCACAGAGTCTCCATCTCTCATCCTCAGGTTATACAACTTCTTTCTCAGGAATAGTTTATTTACTAGGGACTTAGAGTGATACAAATTCCCCAACTTATCCCATAATCCTTGGCTGTAGCTTCCTCTGACACATTTACTAATACTGAATCTGAGATACACAATCAGAGTGTGCTCTTCGCCTTCTAATCCAAGTTTTTTCAACGATCTGTTGAAGTTTTTGTAGGTGCAGTGCCTGGATCCATCGCAATCCACTGATCTCTGTCCACCAACAGATCTTCTATATTGAGCTTCCACAACTCAAAAATTTTCCCATTAAACTTCTCGATCTCCATTTTCGAACTGCTCGCCATTTCTTTTCACCCGAAAAATCAATACCACAGATCTCCCATTGTAACAAGGATTATCACAGTCCCAAGCCAAACCCTTGACCACAAAGGAGTCCCCCTGAAGCCAACAAAGCTATGATACCAAATGTACAATGGAAAATACACATTACACAGAGATTTTTCCCTTGGAAACCCAAACTAGGAAAACCAACATATTCTATGTTCATTCATTGTGTTACACTGTTTACAATACAATATACATATATGAGCCAACGAAATCCAAAACCCTAACCCAATGACCTGGATTAGTCAACAACCATAGTTCCTTAACTGAGAATAGAAAATGATTGGAAAAAACTATGTGTTGAAAAACCGCCCAACAATGGACACAAAAATCGAGGTGACATGAAAAACGAGAGAAAAATGTGACACGTTTTCTGAGTCAATTTTTTTTTCTTGAGGGAGCTGCCCCCGAACCCCCCTGCACGTGTGACGCAACATAAAAAACACTAGAGCTAGCTGTGCAAAGAATATAACACATACCCAACACCCCTACCCCCAACATTTTCTAGCAATTCACCAAGAGGGAGGGTGCAAGCTAAATTATCTTGAGCATCATCCCGATGGTTGATTTCATGGAGTGCATGGAAGAATACTGCTTCTTAAAACCCCTTTACTAGCTTATGAATTCAAATGAGAAGTCTTCAAATATTAGGTTCCTTGAGAAAATAATTTTTCACCACATGGCGAACAACAACCATAAAATTCCCCACGACAAGAAACTGATTGACCCCTTTGTTTTTCATGATCCAAACCCCTTTCCAAAGGACTAATACCTTAGCTTGATTATTTGTAGTGTTGTCAATCCCCCAAGCATATGTAATTTCTTCTTTTCCTTCAGGGCCAAAGTTCACCCCCCTACACCTGCGACCCTTGGATTTCCCTTGGAGGCTCCATAAAAGAATAAAGTGTAGTGCTTCCTATTTCCAATCCTACCGGTCATTTGTCACCTAGGATTCTTACTTTCCAATTGATGAATGGCTTCAGTTTGGCCCCAAAGATAAGATTGTTTGATTTTAAGGTTTGGAGAAGATTCTTGAGACAATGCCTCTCTTCCACTTCTAAATTGACTATATTTTAATTTCTAAATCCCTTCACAACGATGGCCTCTATTAGCATTTCCCATGCCTAAGTTGCCACTTTTCTGGTTGTAACCTCTTCATGTATGAATATGGACTTATTTCGAGCAAAACCAAATTTTCCATTTTAGAAAGAATGGAACTGCCTTCCATACTCTTTTCAATAATGGTTTGTTTTGAAAGGTTCTTAGATATTTCTTATGCCAGGTTAGATACATCTCTGTCCAATTTCTTGGTATTTATACCAAAATATTTAAATCTAAAAGGGTGTATTTCCATACCAAAGTTGAAAATTTAGATTCCACAAAAATTTGGGTCATGTCTTCTTCTGTTTGTTTGCACAAATGACATCAAGATGTGTTGAGAAATATAGCTTGAACATGGACTTCCACATAAGTTCAGTGTGAATGTGTGAGAAGTAGTTTGAGATATTTTCTATATTTTAAAAGTAATATATTTTCAAAAAGTAATTCTATTTTTTAATTCACTTGAGTAAAAAGTGAAAAGTCTTATATTTAGCTATAGTCTAAAAAGTGTATTTCACCCATGCATGACTTAGACTATGACTAATATCAAAAATAGATTAGGGTTTGATCTCAGCTAAAAGTATAAGGATAGGTCAAGATAGATCCCCAAGGGTTAGATCATTTGGTATTGATGCCAGATGTGCATACAGGTTTGAATCTCATGCTCCTTGGGTCTATGGTTTACCTTGCTTACCATCCATGGATCATGGGGAAGTACTCGATGGGTTTTCCGCGAAGCTTTCTTCGGAAAAAAACAAAAGGATAGGTCAAGATAGAGAGTTTACACACAAAAAAACAATTGTGTAGGTTGAAAAACTGAGAGAGAGAGAGAGAGAGAGAGAGAGAGAGAGAGAGA
>JASDQU010738882.1:176217-189092 GCA_032191745.1 Picea mariana
TTTCTTAAACTACACTTAGCCGTTAATTTCAATTAAAATTTATATTATAAATAAAGACATTGACCAATTAGTGAGGGGTCGATGGTTCTTGTAAAAACTATTTCTTTTTGGTTGTTAAGAATTAGTTTGAAGCTGCTATGAATTGAGAAGTCCTTCTGGACCAAAGACAAGCTATTTTCATCAAATGCATGTGATTGGACTTGGAGAAGAACTACTTCCTATCTTGTTTCATGAATGATGCAGTAATGAGTAAGAGCAACTAATTCTGTTGTCAAGTTATCTGGTGCAATGTTTTGATGTTCTTTGCTTTAATGATGAAGATAAATCGTTGTGTTATTATGTGATGAATGGTTATGGTAGATGAATTATTTTTCTTTCCATTATCTTATTACATACATGTTTTATTTCTGATAATTAGTTTCTCAGACAATAATTGGATGTTCGCATGGTTAATGTATTAGTACTAGGCCTGTGCTATATAATCATTATCTGCATGTTTGAGCAACAGGTTATCCCAAGATCAGCCTCTTCCCCAGTAGTTAAAACTTATTCATGTTTGTTGTCAATTTGGTTTATACTGGCTTGCATCTCTCATACCAGTCCCACCCAAGAGAAAATACATAAGAGAATAGTCCTACCTGAAGGAAGAGCCTTCACAAGAAAACACAAAGCCCATCGATAATTTGGTCGGATCGCAAGATCTGGAGAACCATTCCATCTTTAAACGCTACAGAGTCTAATTGGGCCTCGGTGGTGGGTTTGGTTCCTACTGTTGAATTAAGGGATTTAAGACCCATCAACAACATCATCATCTTCATCAGCATTGATATTGTAGCAACCTTGTAATTTCATCTTCCTCTTGCTCAACAGGGAGGTTAGGTGCTTCCTCAAAGAATTTATGTCTTACAAATCATAAAGCTTGATATACTATCAGATACTGACTTTCAAATAAAAATGTAGCTACAAAGTTCTGATTCATACCATACCAATTTGCAGTGGTGAGGCACAATTCTTCTTGAAGAAACCAATTGATAGGCGTTGTGTCCAAAGTGTTGATGAATTTATGCACCCATTGTTCTTGAGGAATGTTGCTCCAGGCCTCCTCACAACTTCGCACATGGTCCTTCAGACAACTCTAACATGTGTATCGAACTTCGCATCCTTCAACTTGGTCTGAAAAGCGCACTGTCATCAACGTGCGACATTGCACCCACTCCACAATGTTCTTCTTGTGTGTTCCCCACCATCTCACTGGAGTTGCTTTCAAGGCTTCATCCAGTGCCAACAACCTCTGTTGTACTCGTACAATTTCTTCAAATTCCAATAAGAAAGTTCCTAAATGATTTAAACCATCAAATGTGGGCAGGTTACTTACTTTTGTGCCAATCCAACGAACTTCCCAGGTCAATTTGGCACATCTCCGCGTGGAGATTTTGTACATCCTGTTCTGCCAGTTATCCAGTGTTTCTTTTGAGTTTGATGAGAATGCACTCTCACTTCTCCAGCTTAAGTTTCCATCTGCCGTAGGATTAATTTAATCCTGTTGTCTTGTTGTCAGTTTATATATATTCTCTAGCTTGTATGCGCGGTATTCTTCTCTGATGGGTTCTGTGTATCTGTGACCTTCGTCAGGATCAAGAGGTGCAGTGACCCTAAGGCCATCACCTTCAAACGTCATTCTTATTTTCTTTAAGTCAACCACAGTAGAGTTGTTGAAAGTCCAATCAATTCCTAACAACGCAAGATAAGGACAACTATCATCAACTATCTCAATTACTTCGAAGTCTGCAAATGTCCTCATCCCGTCGATGTCCAACGAGACATGCTCCAGTATTATAAAGGGGCTTATTGCCTGCTGATTAGCCATTCTGAGCCTGATAGGGGAATAAATCAACTTAGGTTTTCCCATCAATGCCCAGGTTTGCTTCGTCATAAAATTGATTTCTGACCCTAAGTCGAGGACCACATAATCTATGTCATAGTATCCAATATAAGGATTAATGTGTAGTTCCTTGTTTATCCTTCTCTTTCTAGATACTTGATGTAATGCTCTATTCAATAGAGGATCTACAAGTGTTGCAGTTCTTGCAAAACACTTTCATCCTTAATCAAATCAAGGAACATATACAAGAAAATGACAAGCTTTCTTACCTCTTTTCCATCTCCAGGCGCAAATGAATGATTGAATGCCATAGGCATTTCACATTCTCTCACTTTTGGTTGTGTCTTTGATGAATAAGCCTGATCTCTTCCAAATTCTCTTCTTGCCTCTTCAAATGTCTACTTTTCTTTCCTTGGATCAAACACTTGTGTCTTCTCTGCAAATCTTCTAACCCTTGATCCCTCTATAATCTTTTCTGGGGTCACCCTATCTTCTCCTGTAACAACGCCTCCTCTAGTGATAACAACGACTTTGGGATCCTCTCTGCGAGGTTCTTCTGATATCAATTGTACTTGCTGGTTTCCTCCCCGTCTCTCCTGAAGTTTCGCTAACAACACTGGGCAATCTTCAATAACATGTTCAAATGAATTGCAGTAACTGCAAGTGGTACAAGGGTTCTGACAATCCCTTGCCAAGTCACTTGGCTGGGCGCAGTTATAACAAATGATTTGACCTCGACCTTGACCCAAGCCTCCTCCTCGTCCTCTTCCTCTGAATCCACCACGAGAGTTGAAGTTTCCTCTTCCTGGAGAATTAAACTGCGTAGCATTTCCCTCCTGCTGCATCTCTCCTTGAATTCTATATGTATCTCTTGACCTTTCATGCAAGAGGTTGTAAGCCCTACAATCCTTCTCATCATGCCCCACAAATTTACACAATGTGTAGTAAAGCTTGGTAGGTGTCTGGACATATTTTTGCATGTAATATCATTCACCAGGGCGACGTCAATTTCTACATACCTCACACCAGGGTAGAGTAACCTGCTTCAAAGGGCTCAAAGCTCCAGAGGCCAAGTACTCATTAAATAGGGGACAATGCTCCTTGTCATGGCCCTCTGATTTGCATTTGATGCACCAACTGTCTTCTCTTTTAGCTTTTCCCTTTTCTTTCTTCATATATTCGACCTATAGAGATAAGATAGTTAGATGACTTGAAATTTGACTCATGCCTGAGCTGGATTCTCCCATAGGGGCTAACTCTAGTTTCATAGCGATCTCCAACACTTCAGCCCATGAAGCGACCTTCTATTGCATCAGAGGAACTCTGATGTGTGGAAAGAGGGAAACAATGAACCATTCCTTATTTTGCTCGTCTGGAATATGAAAGCTCAAGTGGCCTGTCAAGGTTTTAAACCTCTGATCAAACTCCCAAACATGTTTAGCTACTCTCTGCTTGATTTCTTTCAGTTCTATAATACACTGCGACTCTGACTTGGGTTTCTTAAATTCTGCACTCAACTCAGTCTTGATATCATTCAACGATTTAGGCTGTACAATCCCTTTAACAAACTTCATGTACCAACTCAATGCATGGTCTCTCAAGGTAGTACTAAACTGAGCTCTCTCTTAACAACTTCGTCATTGACTTGTTTAATACTCCATACAACTTCACATAAAAACCAATGCTGATTAGGATCTTCAGATCCATTTCCTCTAAAGATAGGTAGCCTCATTTCATCTGCCATAGATCTTCCTAGGTTTCTTGACTGAGTATGTGATGAACTGTTGGTAACAGTGCTCTGAGTGATTTGATAACTCTGGCTACTCTGGTTACTTAACGTTGCTAAAACAACAAGAGGAGTAATAGTAATTACTTTGACGGTAGGTGCAATCCCTGAAGTTTTTGATTCTTCCTTGCGAGTGTGATGTCCCGTTCCTAAGAGTAGACCAGCAGGGAGTGACTTAGTAGTCTATGTGTTCCCGTAGACTATAGTTAGGCACAAATAGGGAACAATATGGAGAAATAAGGGTGAATTGATGGCTAAACGATGAATTAAGCCAAAAACTTAGGAAACGTCACTTAAGCCTAAGTCAACGAAGAATTAGAATGAAAAGGTGCTAAAGGGGGACTTAATAAATTAATTAATTATTCACCTTAGGAGGAAAAGTTCCTAGCTTAAGTGAGGTCAATGTTGAATTAGGTTGGGAATGGTATAAAGGGAGGAATTTGACTTAATTCCTCATTATGCATTGTTATGATTTGATGTTGAGAGTTCCCAGAGGAGGAAGAGAGTTGACCTTGCTGTTTTGTGGATTTTTGGAAGAAACCATCACCATTGATCAGTTTCGGTGTTGAGAGACACACCCTAACCGATCAGAGGTACCAACCAGGTATTTCACCGAGCTATTCAAGAGTATCCAGTGCAGTGTGCGCAACTCAACCAATGAGGGCGCAAGTCAGATTTAGGGTTTGTGGAGCTGCACGAGGTCTGAGCTCAGATTGCAGTTTCATTCCAACCTAGTTGAGATCCAGCCAGGGTGCTTTGATTGAGACACTTCCCATCAGATTCTACTGGTGGAATTTTCCAAAGCACATCATCCATCCATTTAGGGCGCATCTCATCCAACATGACATTTGGGGTTGCAGACAGAGCATCATGACAGATCCGAGGAAATCCCTCCGACCCAGTTCCGCATTTGGCGAGACGATAGTTTCAAGTGCTATAGCAACAAATTCCATTGGTGGAATAATTTGGGGCGCATCCAATGTCCTAGGAGGTGTGCCAACCCCCCAGGGATCCAGATCCAGTGCCTCAAAGACCAGATCCAATATACGATGCTGATTCATTTTAGTCTAGAGGCTAGGGCGCTTTTATTGGAGTAGTTTCTAGCTCATTCCGACGGTCTATCCTTCCGGATGAGTTTTCCAGCTGGTAGTGGTTATCGTATTTCATGAAATCACATATTTTTGCCAATCTATCCGTGCATGCATCAGATCTGCATTCATCTTCTGATCACGAGTATTTTTATGCTATTTATTTGTATTCCAGTGATGATCCATGTGATCTAGCTGACGATTATACTCTATATTTCCAGTATGTTATTGTATTTCCATGCTTGAGTCGTATAATACATGTTATTAGGCAGTTGATGTTCTTTACTTCTGCCTGCGTCCTTTATATGTTGTTTAAACCATAGACACACAACATGCAAATGAAATAATCCACATGCACATGTAATAACCATCAAGATCTTGAACATACAACTGAAACACATACAAAAACCCCCAATGTATCAAATATGCGAGATAGAACATTAGATCAGTAGCAAATATCTTGATCAACGGGATCAGGGATATTTTAGTGAGGTTCTTTAGTCTTCCCTTCCTCTGCCCTAGCAGACTCTGAATGTTCCTCATTCAATAAATCTTCTTCTTCTCCACTGTAGAACCCTTTGTCCTATGCCAATGGCTCGTGAGTCTGCTCAAACAGGTTCACCAGAGGAACCTCTTTGAAGGTTCTCCCACTATACGTATGTCCAACCTCTGTGTTGCTGTTTCTATCTAAGTTCTTGAACATTATATTTTCAATCCGACCGGTTACTGTATCTTCAAGATATTCTTCTCATGTAATAGCATCTTGATCTTCAACTTCAAAACGTGTAAAAATTTTCCTCTAGGGCCTTTAAAGAAATACCTCTTTGCTTGGCTATATGACTCATCTATGTCAATAACAAACTCGGTAATGTACCCTCCAATGGTGCTATCAAACCAGTGATCTATTTCTCTTGACACGACGTTATCAAATCTCTTGACCTTCTTGATCAACACCGACGTCCAAACCACAGGTGGTCTAGATTTGATCTCAAACGAGGCATATGCTAATCTGGCTAACCACTCGTATAGCTCTTTATGAATTCCTCCAAAGAAAATCTTGTGTATGTTGGTGAAGATGTACCTTCCCAACCAATCTTCTGTGCTAAGATTAGGGTTCTTGTTCTGGGCTTCAACGAAGTCCTTTTCTTGTTCTTATATCCACTTCTGAATCTCTGTCTTCGATGGAAACCACCTTGAAATTCCCTCAAGAAGATCCCTGTCCCGACAACAGAACCATTTGTTGGCAAAGGGACAGACCCAGGGTTCAATGCCAACAATGCACCAACAAGCCTTAACTACTGGCCCTTTCAAAAACACTTGTGGAGTAGATGCAGTCTCACCCGAAGTAACAATAGGGGGTTGCAGGACACATGTGTCTACAACCAGGGGAAATGAAAAGTGGATCCAAGGAAACAACACACAAAGCTAGTTATTCTTTACCAACTTAAGCCTACTTCGCACAATTATGTCTCATATATAGCACAATAATGCAATAATTGAATGACAGAAAGAAAAGAACACAACATCAATCACACATAACAACAATATATACATGGTTCACCCTATCCATAGGGCTATGTCCACATAACTATGCTTCTTGATATATTAAATGGAAACATACAGTTCTATTTGTGCTCTTAGCTTGCAGATCTCTCTCTCTCTCTTTCTCTCCTTCTCTCCTGTCCCTGCGCACCCAGCTGCAGGATTGATCTTCGCACCCAACTGAAGATCTTACGACACAAACTCTCTACAATAGCCTGGTTCTCTCTCTCACACAACTACTATACTTGGCAACCATTAACCACAATAGCATGAACCAATTATTGACCAACCCTCTCGACTCTCCTAGATCTTTATTTATACATTGCATGACAAACGTCTAGGTGTCAAAACTGTATATCCAAAACCCTAGGTGTCTAAAACCCTAGGTCCACTTGACCTGTGTTTTTAGGGCTTTGCCAACCTGTTTTTGCTTCTTTCCCGCGAGGTGCTCCAAGCATTTGTCGGTGGCTATTTTCGCTTGCCGAGTTGTCCACGATCCATCTTCCTTGCCGATTTGTCTTCCTCGATCTTCTCGTTCAACGACTCGCTTTCCCTTACTTCACTCATTTTCTGCTTCTTTGACCACTTCGACCCATTCTCAGTTAATGTGTCTTCCACGCAGTTCGTACTTCGCCATTCTTCCTTAATCTTCGCTTTCTTCCATAACCAAGGGCCAACAACCGTGTAACTACTATTTTTTGGCAGCTTGTGGAGGTTGCCATATAATTTTTTCAAAGGAATGAAAATATGATTTTGAAGGAGTAATTACATGTGTACGTGTGAAACTGTTTTATGCTTCCGCTATTCAATTTCTAGTGATTGTGTTATCGATGTTATGCTCTGAATTTAATTTATGCATTAATTAAATTTAACAATTTACTTGTTTAAATGAGATCATAAGGGCATTGGTCATCTATGTTGGGAATTTTTACATGGTATCAGAGCTATTTATCTGATTGAGATTCTTAGGGATTTGCGGTAGTAAGTTAACTACAGAGAAGAAATACCAACAATTAAAGGGTTTCAAAACTAATTTTCATATTTGGTTGTTTGTGTAGTAGATATTAGAGATGACATCATCTAGCATCAGGTTTGAGGACTGATTGGATGGTGCCTCAAATATTAAGTATCTATTAGATTTCGAACACACCTCATATTTGGTCTAGGTTCTCAACAACATACATATAACTTACACAATCTGAACTGTGAACATAAACGCATTGAGATGTATAGCAACTTAGCACAATGGAAAAAATAGAACAACAATTATATCATATACAATACATAGGAATTTAATGCCAAAATCACTTTTTCTTAATCTCAGAATAGTGGGATCCCATACAAGGGAAAATGACCCTTTCTTAAGCCAAACAAAAACATAAAAAACACAAGGATACACTTACAGAACAACCCTTTTCCACTGCAGAAACCCTCCTCGATTTTTGTGCCTAATTATACTCAACTAAGCTGGCTATTACAACCTTCAGAGATTGGCTGTAACAAATTCAAAGACTACCCAAAATTTGCTCCAAAAATTGTTGTTATGCTGAATATAACAACCCTCAAAGGCTTCCCAAACTACTGACTGTATCAGCCTACAAAACTACCCCACAATTTGTTGTTAGGATGACTGTAACAACCCCAAAATTGCCTCAAACTGCCCTCGAAACTACGATGAAGGTATAGGTCTGCAGTCCACTGTACTTGCGGTCTACCAATCCCTTTTCTATGTTGGCCGAGGCCCATAACACCAACAAATACCCTTCTCCTTGGACGTCTGCTGCCACAAAGAACTGTGGCTACCTATTTCTTGCAGGTCGAGCCTCCTCTTCACCTGCGACTTCCTTTCTCCTATAGGTCGAGCCTCCGAAACAATCCCAAAACTCATTGGATGAGCTCTTAAGGCTACCAACTACCTTATACTTGAGGCAGATTACCCAAACAGTAGGACAGACCTAGCGACTACCTTAAACACCTACCCAAAACACTATTTAACAACATAACCGTAGCTTCTCGACCTTCTCCATGTTTGACTGAGGTCACCACAACCTATCTCCAAGATATGAACATCACTTTCACACTTGACTTTCAAATTCTCACTTAATATCCATTTATATGACTCAAAAGGGTATGGAAGAAGCCCCTAGACCACTTAGAATCCCTTCACTCAAGGTCAGCATTAAATTATAATTGTTTATTCACCCATGTAGGTATGAAGGCCAACATAAGCCCCAACACCACTCCAAGGGGTTTTTCACCAAAACAAATATGCAATTGTAGTTCCAAAGAAGATTACCACATGCCCGACACCAACACCAATGCGAGAAAACATACTCGATGCTACCAAACATCAACTTTATCATTGAAGTTGAGGTTTACACTCTTACTAAAAGATAATTATCTATGGGATATTATCAAGGACATTGTGCCTCCACCTACAGATCCATGACATTTGGAAGCTCACAAGAAGAAGGAAGTGAAGGCCAAGTGGACGATATTGGATTCCATAAAGAACCATTTGATCTCCCATATATCCGAGAAGAAAAAAATGAAGGAAAGGTTTGATGCCTTGGTAAGTCTCTACCAGAGTGAGAACATAAACATGAAGATGATCTTGGGGAACAAACTCATATACATAGAGATGACCATATCAAACTTAGTCACCAGTTATCTTATGAAGGTCACACAGGTTCATGATCAACTTGTAGTGGTTGAGGAGAAGCTTGCAGATGCAGATCTAGTCAACATGGCACTAAATGGATTCCCAACTTCATGGGAACCATTTTTCAAAGGTATTTGTGCTCGTGAGAACCTTCCTAAATTTGAGAGGTTGCGGGGTGGATATATCTAAGAGGAGACTCAAATGGAGTGAAAGGACATCAAGATGGGTGGTGATGAGAACCTGTATCTCTTTGGTCAGTCAAGTAAGGGCAGAGGAAAAGAACCCTATAAGGGTAAGGGAAGGAGTGAGGACTCAACCTCACAGCCAGGAGATGACTTGAGTAAAAACAAGTGTTTCATTTATCATAAGCATGGTTATTATACATCATAGTGTCCAGAGAAGGAGAAGAATAAAGGGAAGCATCAACAGAAGAAGGTAGCAGCCTTTGCAGAAAATCAAATGAACAAGTTGTTTGCCAAGTTTGAGAAGGATTTCTCATTGGTACCATTCCTTTCTACCAACACAATTCCAAGGAATGTGCATTATGTGGACAGTGGGGCATCTTGACATATAAGATCATCCCGACAATTATTTTCTAGTCTAAAGAAGCATGACTCAGAAGTATAGAATGATGCCAAGCACCTAATAGTGGGAGTTGGTATTATTCCCTTCCAGCCCAAGTCAAGTAATTCTTTAGATTTTGATGTTGTTTTGTTTGTACCAAGTCTCAGTAAGGACTTGCTTTCAATTTTGGTTATGAAGGATAAGGGCTTTGCTATGCAGTTCAAGAACCAACAAGTCATCACCACACCAAAATAATTTATTCTAGATACAACTCAGGTAATAGGGGTTAGATAAGGTAATTTGTATAGGTTGTAGGGTGAATCTATTCATTGAATTTTTATAATTTTCAAGGCATTTAGTTCATAACATTTGGTATCAAAGCATCAATCCTAGGGTTTGCTGCTTCAAGCGAGTCATATTTGTAATTTTCTCTATAACGTTTTTCCTGGGATGCTTTAGACAATGAAATTTGTAGGTTAATCATGAGACATATCATAGTACGTCTAGAAAAAATTCAAGTTATGATTAGTTATACTTTCAGAGATATAGTCTATTGAAGATGGGGTTTTGACTCATCTTGAAATCAGTTTTAAACGAGTCATCTTGGAAGTTTCTCTATAACTTTTTTTCTGGAAAGTTTGAGACAATGAAAGTTTGTGGAGACTAAGGATAAATGTCGTAGTATAGGTGGTCAAAATTTCAGGTTCTGTTTTGCTATACTTTCATAGATATAGTCCATGAAAGACAAGGTTTGCGACTAATCCTCAAATCAATTATCTTGGCATTTTCGTTATAATTTTTTTTCAATGAAGTTTCAAACTCTGAAATTTTTAGAATCACGAGTTCACACACTGAAGTACACGTGGAAAAAAAATTAGATTTTGATTCATTATATTTTATGAAATATTTCTTGTGGAAGTTAGGGTTTTTGCACAAGTTGTTTTCTTGTGATTTAAGAGCTTTTTTCGTGGTTAGCAAGCTCATTTAAATTTTTTTTTAGAGACGTGTTCCGACCTCTTTAAATAACACATAATCTGTCATTAAGCGGGTAAACCAACGGTTGGGGAAGAATACACACATAAAATACACATAGTTTCACATTGGGGAGGTCACTCAGTCAATGTCCCAATTAGACCCTTATCCGTTTGGGATGGTGACTCCAACTTGTTCTATGGGTCTCCAGTTACACGTGTCCTAAGACTAACCTAATGCTAATCTAAGCTAAGTTAATCTATATGTACAAAGATATATACACATGACCTTCTATCCACCGAAGTCTATTGTTACGTGTTGTTATCAACAGACAGGAAAAAAGGAATTGCCTTCTTGGAGTTGCTTGAAGAAGGCAACCCCTTTGCTGAAATAAGGCCATGTTTAGGTTTGCTCCTGTGAAAGGAGACTTTGTGGCCCTAAATGCAAATGTAGCTTTAATCTATGATGCAAGCGATAAAATAAAATGTAATCTATCCTATCTTGATTAAGACAAGATACAGATCTCATCCAAACCAAGAGCAAAATGATAAAAAAGGGGAGATCACTGATATTGAATTCAAGATTAGAGTTTACTTGCAAATCATAGAAACATTTCATATGATTTGCAATTTATTCACGCAAAATGCAATGTAATGACTTAAATAAATAATTATTCAAATCAATCAAAACATATACTTAAACTCAATCAAATAGGTTCAGTGTAAGATCTATTATCATATTGAAGAAGTAGTTCTTTCAATGCAACATTAATTAAAGTACAACAAAATTATAATTAAATGACAAATAGTTATCATTAACTACAATAAAATTTCCAAGAATCTATAATCAAATTCTGATTAAAATCTGTTCTTCTCTGTAAAAATAGCTTTACGAAAATACAGATTTAAATTAACAAAAAAAAGTAACAACAAGCTTACAAATCATACAAGGATGTCAATCAATAAAAACTTGTTATAACTGTAATACAACATTATCATCAAGCTTTTTTCTCACTACAAAATTATCCTCATCAGTTTCAAAAATCCGAAACCCCTACATAATGTTTTCTTTCTCTCTTTTATAAGAAAATAGCTCCCTAATCTCCTCTAAGAACTATTATTAATTCCCAAATGACCTCCTCCTTCAAAATAAGAAAGGAAAATTATAAAATTGATTTAATTTCCCAAAACGGTAATACAAACTCAACAAACTCTTAAAAAAAAAATAGGAATTCATTTTCTTAAAAAAAAAAATAATCTTGAATATTAATGAAAACTAATTGGTATTCTTCACTATCTTGTTCTTGAGATTGACGGATATCTTCAATGCAAAATTTTAGGTCCAGCTCATACATTGTACACCTATTCAAAACAAAAAAAAATAAAAACTAATTAATAAAATTATTCTGTAGCTGTTTTTTTTTTATAAAATAAAATAATTAAAAACAACATATTCATATTTTTCAAAAAACAATCTAAAATAAATATTTGAGTATCAATGATTTTGCAAATCAAAAGTAACCCCAGGAGAATTAATTTCCACAAAGCCCTTTTGTTTTGGCAATTTTTCGTTTGAGCTCTGAGATAATCTTAGGTTAAATTTTGATTTCTCATTTTAAGCATTTAAATCTGCAGTTCAATTTCAACTATTTGTTTTGCTTGTAATGTTTCCCTTTCCATAAAGTAGCTATCATGTTTTGACTTTTCTTTAATGTGTTTTTCCACAGCAGGTGAAAACTCATTTTTTATATTTAACCCTGATTTTGAATTTTTGTTATGAGTAGTCTTTTGTGTTGTTTCAAGTTTGGGATTTAGTCTTTTGTCCTAACCCATTACATGGAGCATAGGAAAAACAAACTGAAAAGCTATATGGAAAACCCAAATTTCAAAACGTTTTGTGATTCAAATCACGAATTAAATGGAGTACCTCAAATCACATGATTTGATTGCATACGTTACTCCATATTTTTTTTCTTTTTAAATAAAAATAATCAATGTCACAAGCCAATACATAACACCTTGAGCATATTTAACCATAAGATAGGCTTTAGCAAATTGTATTAAAAATAAAATTTCTTAATTTTCATCCAAGTATATAATGTAATAAAAAAACAAATAATAAGGTTTGGGATAAAAAACAATTATTTAGTAGCCAAATTGAATTTAGTAGCTCAAGAAAAATTATATTGTGAACATGAGTAAAAGCTACTTGATCAAGAATATTTAGAGAGAATTAAGATATACTATCAATGAACCTCAATCCATGATTAAGATCACAGCCATAACAATTTTATCAATGATGAAATCAACTTGCAAGTGAGATGTCATATGGAAAATTTCAAATTATAACTTATGAATTTCATGTTTGAATTCATGAAAT
>JASDQU010738883.1:0-33271 GCA_032191745.1 Picea mariana
AAGACCTTGGCCTACTGCATTATTTCTTAAGTCTTGAGGTATGGCAGAGTCCATAGAGGATCTTCCTTAACCAAGGGAAGTATGCAGTCGAAATCCTGAAGAGATTCGACATGTTGGAATGCAAGTCCATGAATACACCCATGGAAGCAAAGTTGAAGTTTTTGGTCGACACTTCGTCAGAATTGATTGATGCCACCCTATACACACAGATTATTGGATCGCTGATGTACCTAACGAACACCAGACTAGACATTTGTTTTGTTGTGAACACCTTGAGTCGGTTTCTAGTAGAACCCAGACATGTTCACCTAGTGGCTGCAATACATGTGATGAGGTACCTTAAGAGTACAATAGATTGTGGTCTCATCTATGATGGAGATCATGATTTTACATTGAGTGGATATACTGATGCAGATTGGGCAGAAAGTGTTTCTGACAGAAAAAACACTTCAGGATGTTGTTTTAGTTGGGGATCAGCCATGATATCATGGCAGAGTAGGAAGCAATCCAGCATTGCTCTCAGAACAGCAGAAGAAGAATACATTGTTGCACGTTCTGCCAGCTGGGAAGCTATATGGCTTTGAAAGTTGTTGACCGGTCTATTTGACCTAGATATGGAAGCAACCACGATCCTATGTGACAACCAGAGCTACATAAAGATGACAGAGAATCCTATATTCCATGACAGATCGAAGCACATAGAGATCTGATATCATTACATTCGTGACATGGTGCAAAAAGGAGCCTTAAATATCTAGTACATTAGCACAGATGAACAGGTTGTTGATGTGTTGACCAAGCCTCTATCTCGTGTAAAGTTTGATCACTTTCGAGATAAGCTTGATATAGTCCGAAAGGACCTTCCTCAAAAAGGGGAGTAGTTGTTGTGATGAGACATATCTTGCTTCCAGCCTCATTGCTGTGACGTAAAGCAAAATGATGTGATGAGACTAGAATTGTGCTTCCGTCTTGACAGCTGTGACGTAAATCCAGTCTAGTATCCTGCTTCCAGCTTGATTGCTATGACGTAAAGCAGGACGAGTATCTTGCTTCCAGCTTTATCGTTGTGACGTAAAGCAAAACGATGGGATGAGACTAGTACTGTGATTTCAGCTTGACAACTGTGACGTAAAGCCAGTCTAGTATATTTCTTCCAACCTGATGGTTGTGATGAAAAGAAAGACGATGTGATGAGACTAGTACTGTGCTTTCGGCTTGACAGCTGTGACGTAAATCCAGTCTAGTATATTGCTTCCAACTTAAGTGTTGTGACGTAAAGCAAGATGTTGAGATGAGACTAGTACTGTGCTTCCAGCTTGAGAAGTTGTGCTGTAAATCTAGTCTAGTATCTTGCTTCCAGCTTGATTGTTGTGATGTAAAGCAAGACGAGTACTGAGCTTCCAGCTTGAAAGCTGTGACATAAAGCCAGTCCTGTATTATGATAAGCCATCCTAGTGATGTGATGATGATGATGTATCAGTTTTATACTAATACATATTAATGCAGATGATGATTTCATTCCTTTGAGAATAACGATGTTGTCGATGAAGAAAACTTTCGATGATTTATAGATACGCCAATCAGTTTTCCAAGATGATATTAATAATGTTGTCCTCTCACCCACTTGATGATGTTGATGATGTTGTCCTCTCTCTCTCGCATGATGTTGTTGAAGAATACCCTTCTTGTTAAAGGGGAGTGTTGAAATAATGTAACTGCAAAGTGTATTCTTATTATTATTTGATATATTATTCATTGGATCAATCCCCATTGTGGATTGATCATGTCGGCTTTTGTATAAGGACCAAATCCCCTTTTGTGGATTGGTCATAATGTAATTGTAAAAGGGAAAAGAAGAAGTCGGCCCCAGAATATATCAAGAGGCCCCGAAATATAAAGGTGGTTATAACCACCCAGTTTGAGAAGTCAACCCTGCCAGTGAAGAAACACTTCACACGTATCAGATTTGTAAAAATAAGGAGGCTAGCACCTCACTTAGACACACACCTCGCTTGCTCATTGAGAGACAAATTTTGGAACTGCAGTTGAAGAAGAAGGAGAGAGAGTGGCGCATCTTTTGGGAGAGGATCTTTTGTATTAGTTTAAGTTATCTCTTGGCATTGTATTGGCTATCTATAATAAGGAAGTTTTGTTGGGTTTTCTTCCCCTAGAGGGTTTTCCAGGATAAATATTGCCTCTTGTGATTGTGTATTTCTCAGTGATCTTATGTTATGCTGTTTTTATCTATTGAAATGCAAAGAACTATAATAATGGCTTAAACATTAACAACTTTCGGTTTGAGGCTACTCCAAGACTCGTAGGGGGTCTTATCCTTGACTGATCTATGGAGAGATCTGTTTTGGATGTATATTTCATAGTTAAGTGCTTCGGCCCATAGTATATGTGGTAGTGATTTTTCATGCAACATGCAAGATGCCATCTCCTTTAGAGATCGGTTTTTCCGCTCAGCAACTCCATTTTGTTGCGGAGTATAGGGAACTGTATGCTGCAACTGAATCCCTGCCTCATGGAAAATAGTGTGGATCTCATGATTCACATACTCTCCCCCTTTATCATTTCAGAGGACTTTGATCTTCTTTCTGGACTGTGTCTCAACCAAAGCTTTGAAATATTTGAGGTGTTGAAAGACTTCATATTTTTTCCTGAGAAAGTAGATCCCAGTAAAACGTGAGAAATCATCAACAAAAATGAGAACAAACCTTGCTTTGCTAATGGATGGATGCAGAAAAGGACCCATAAGGTCACTGTGGATTAGATCTAAAGGTGCAGAAGCTCGTTGAGACTTTCCTTTGTCGAATTTCTCTTGAGGGTGTTTCCCGAGAACACATCCCTCACATACTCCCTTGGAGAAATGGATTTCTGGTAGATCATCAACTAATCTATGCTTGCTAAGTTGTTGCATGTTTAAGAAATGGATGGTGGGCGCAAGTGCATAGAAGGCGCTGAGTAATATAGTGATTTTGGCGCACAATGCGCGACTGTGGGCCGATAAACTCGCGCACAACTGTCACACGATCGTGAAGAAAATTTCGGATGAAATTCCTTCAACTCAGCTTTGAATTTGGCTTCATGTAGGCCAGCTTGGGCCGGTTATGGTACCTGCAGGTTAAATAAACAAAAAGAAGAGCTAAAATAACCCAAATGGGGCAAGAAATTGATACCTTTCCCCAGTGGAGTCGCCAATCTGTTGTGCCTCTTTTGTCACCTAAATGAGCAAAATAGAGGTGCTTACAAGCTTAGTTGGGTTAGCTAAGCAAGACAACAGTAAAGGAAAGGGTTAGAAGAATAAAGCATAAAAGACTGAGCTAAGAATTAAACTAGGAATGATAAAAATAATTAAAATATAGTGCATAAGGACATAAGAACAAGAAACAAACAATACTCATGTCACCAATGGAAATGATTGTATTAGTGAAAAGAAAACACCAAAGAGAAAGGGGTACTTTGGGTCCCTTCTTCCTCCAAGGGAGGGCTCTTGGACCCCCAAGATTGAGCTATTCTTACAACTTAAAAACTTGAAAGAAGTGATGAAAGAATCCCAAGCTAATTTACTCAAAGGGTGATGTGGATAGCTCAAATGGAATGGTGCTAGTATGATCTTGATGAGAAAAGAGGATTCCCCAAGAGAATAGCAGCAGCATAACCTTACAAATGAATTCCTTGAAGATGTAGTGCACTCATGGCCTCTTTTTATAGCATAACTTTGAGGTATTATGCAACTAGCTTTTTGTGTGGACAAGGGGCTGTTTAGGGCACCTTTAGGTCTTTGACCAGCCACCCAGTCAGATTCAGTCGAGATTTGGATGTCAAATCGACTTGGAAGTTGAACCAGAAGTGGGTGGGAGGCCGACCAACATCATAAATGCGTCGTTCTCAAGTGTGCGCGGCTTTTAGCGTCCACAGTCGCGCATCGTGCACATGTGCGCTTTTCCTGCGTTTCTTGATGGCGCATGTGCGCACACTCCCTGTATAGTCATAGCGCATCCTAATTTTATAACTGGTTGTATAGTTTTGGACCTTTTGGAAATGTTTTTTGGTCATTTTTGGTCCATGGGTGAACTAATAGCTGTTTGAAGATGTTGGATTCCTGTAACCATTTGCGAACGAAATTTCAGTGATAACACATGTATATGAAATTCAAATGTCCAAACCTTTTGTGCCATATCCTACTACTTTCATCAGCATGAGTAAGCAGTAAAGCAGAATCAGGTTCAATGAATTCAGAAAATGTATAGAATCTAGACTGATGATTTACCTCACCAGTAGCAACCCAGGAGTTGGTTTGCATGTCGTAGATGTCCACGGAATTTGGTGTGAATACAACTTTCTTTCCAGTGCCAGAATTTGTCATCTGATATACGGAGAGAAGGTTGATAGAAAGTTTGGGAACATGCAACACGTTCTCGAAAGCTTCCATTGGTGAGTTCAATCCTTCCTTTGTCAGTGACTTCGACGGAAGAATTGTCCCCCATCAGAATAGGAGGACCTTTGCATTCATCCAATGAAGAATAGACTGCTTCTAAGGCATCCATGTGATGTGATGCTCCTGAATGTACGATCCAAGCATCGGGAGAGGAGTTGATGGCAATCAAGGCATGGCTAGAATTGACTTTCTTGGAATTTGGATCTTCTGGATTCTTCTTCTTTGCACCCTTGAGGATGCGATCTCCAAGGTTGTTTTGCTGAAGTATTTGAGACATCAGATATATTTTTTTTTGTATGCATGCGGATTCCGAATGGAATCCTTTGTGACAGTATGTGCATTTCTCTCATTTTCTTCCCTTTTCTCCTTTGGATCTGGAGGCATCTGTGAAGGGTTTTGTGTACCCTTCCTTCTTCGTATGTGCATGAGCTTTCCACTTATCTTTATATTTAGATTTCTGATATTTGTGGCTTCCATCATGCACAATGAGTGCATGCACCCTTGGGCCTTTGATTGCACCCATGTTAATGAGTTTGGTTTGCTCTTGTGTCAGGGATTCGATAAATTCCTCAAGAGAAGGCATCTTCCAGGTGGCTCCATAGGCGGATCTGACAGTATGGAATGTGGATATGAATACAAAGAATTCAGGACCAAGCTTGGAGAGAATGGTGAGAACCATTTTTTTCTCCTCCGTCGATTTATTAACCCCGCAAGTTTTGAGTTGCGACAGTAAATACTTGAATTTTGTAAAGAAATCTTGGATATTGTCGAAGCTTTTTGGATCCAATGTGAGCAGATCCACCTCCAACATGTGTCCCCTTATCTCATCCTATTTTCCAAAGAGCCCTTCCAAGGTTTTCCAGGCTTCATTGGGAGTCTTACAAGAATATATGTGAAAAAGGAGATCGAGAGAAATAACACTGCAAATTGTTCTGAATGTCTCATCCATGCGATTTAAGTACTTGGATTTTTCTATGGCTGATGTCAGCTCTGTATCTATATTCATGGTTAACCTGTACAACCCTCTGGATCAGAGATGTATGGCTATTTTCTCCTTCCAATTAAAATAGTTGTAAAGTGTAAGAATGAATTCTTTTTGGAATTTCATCTTTCCGTTGTCTTCAATCTTTTGTACCTACAAAAAATTTTGGTGTAGTTTTTTCTTAGCAGTCTGTCGGATATGATACCATGTAAATATGTTGAACCTACACAGAATAGATCTAGCTAAAAAATAATACACACATTTGAAGAGAGAATTGGAGAAAAAAGAATAAGGAGATAAAGAATGAAAGAATTCTCATTAACCGTTGTGAATAATGAATAATTTACACATGATATACTCTATATAACTCAATGAGTTCGACTGGAGGATAACCAATGCGCCATAGTGGTGGTCTAGAGTGATATGGACACACACCAATAGTAACGGGAGTGAACTGCCACCTAGTCTAGTCTCTCAGGCAGTTACGGGAGTGAACTGCCACCTAGTTGAGTTAACTAGACAACTAGTCTTCAGTTAACTGACTGAAAAAAGAGTAGTGAGGATTTAACTTAGAGAATCAAGGCTAATGCACCACTCTGGTAATGATACCAAGGCAAGGTCAAATTAACATGGTGATGATCCCAATGTTGCATGGTAACAAAACCAATGCAGCATCTAAACTCAACTCAACTAGTCAAATTGAAGTGTCAACTGAAAGAGAATATTCTCCAGGTGGAATATTATCCCCTAAATTATAGGAGACTGGATAATGACTAATTATGACTAATAAACAAGGAAAAATAAATCTTAGGCGTGTGTGAAGTAACTCCAACACATCTAAATTGTTTTGACGAAACAAAAATTTTAGCCTCGACCCTTCATTAGTCCTCTCACATTATTTGGTAATCTTTTGAAATTGAAAAACACCCTAATAAATTTAATCATGAAGATGGTTACAAATTGAGCCAATAGAAACCCACCATTCATCACCTTGATCATTAATCTTTTTATTTTTAAACAACTAGTTAGCTTCATCCCTTAGGTCTTTTTTCTCCCAATAAACCTCTTCTTTTCTTTCATTTACCCTTTTGAATTTCTTTTATATGAGTGTTTTATGTGCCTGGCCTATTATCTTCAATTTATCTTATTACCATTACTAATACTATAATATCCTATTATTAATGCTAATATATCTCAATATTTAATTATATTTCTTTATTAATACTTTATCAAGACTATCTTTTATCGGGTTTTCATTCCTATAATGATCTCACATTAAATATATTTCCTTTATCATTATCTCTTAACGTTAAATTTACCTTATTACCTTTGTTAATAGTATTCTATTAATACTTTATTAACTCTTCTAAACTCTTTGTCAACCACTATCTTGTATTTTGTTTTCAATCCTATGATTATCTCACATTAAATATAATTTTTTATCCTTAGTCTTAGTCTAACCCCCCAATTCTTCATTATTTTTCCCCAACTATCTTGTATTTCGTTTTCAATCCTAATTTTTTCACATTAAATATAATTTTGTATCCTTAGTCTTTGTCAACTCCCCAATTCTTCATTATTTTTTCCCAACTAGTGTGTTTAATTCTTTAATATTTTATCTTTTAATCCCAACATGACACTTACCAATCTTTCCCTATAAATTCAATCTCAACTTCGAACATTCTTCCTTAGCACTCTTCTTCAATGTATTAGTTTCAATTGTCCATCATTATCTATGAACGATTCAAAACATCATACACAATTTTTATCCAAAAAATTCTCTAACATCTAGTTGCAAAATCGAATTAAAAATGATTTCTCTTTTTCATCAGGTTAAAGATGGTTTTTTCTAACTTAATTTCGGGTCAACATTTAACTTTGTAGTTAAGTATATAATGAATTAAATTTACAATTGATTTATGATCAAGTCACTCCACAACACAAGGAGTATTGTCAAACACAACAGATATTGTCAAGAACAATCGAAAACAAGTTTGTTATAAAATTAAGTTAATCTAAAACTCAACATCAAGTTCAATAAACACCTTCAACTTAATTAAATAAGTGAAATTAGCAACAAAGTTGCTTATACATGTCTCTTAAAAATGTTTCAATGTAGTAGCTATATGCAATAAAAAACAAAAATTGAAAGCAATTATGAAAGTCTAAAAACAAAATAGATTACTTATAGTCTAAAAACAAAAGAGAAGTAATTAAAGTATATTTGGAAAAATCTAGGTGTTAATAACTATTGACAAAGTCCTAAAGTGTAAATTGAAGTTTTAGCATATTATTCCTATCCATAGAAATCGAACTCTAATACATAGACTTTTCTAAACTTCTAATCAAGAGAGTGAAACTTATCTAATTAATTTTAACTTAAACAAGTACAATAATAATAAAATATATTTATAATTATATAAATAATAATATTGTTGTTAGATTAAAATTTGAAATTGAAATCATTTGTTATCATTTAATTAATTTAATTTAAAGAATAAAAATATAAATATTATATGATTAGATAAATAATAATATTATTGTTATATTAAAATTTGAAGTTGAAGTCATTTGTTATCATTTAATTAATTTAATTTAGAGAATAAAAATAAAAATATTATATGATTAGACCAATAAAGTTGTTATATTAAAATAAAAATAAAGAACAATTTTAATAGTCTTATATATAAGATTGATATTATATTAAGCTTTAAACATTGGATAGTTTTTACATAAAAAATTAATATGATTTTAATTTTTGGGAAGATAATAATGTCACTTTTAAATTTTGTTGATTATTTAAAAGATTATTTTAAAAATTTGTTGTCATAAATAATATCAATGAATCACATATAAACAAATTAACATATTTCATAATAAAGTGCAAAATAACAATACAAATTTGCAATGTTTTATTTCCAAAATGCATATTCAAAATTTATAAACCTTAAATATATTGTCTATTTGTCTTTCATGAATGTAGATATAATGAATGCAAATAAATAGTACATTTACTTACATATATATATTATATCCCAAGTTTATAAACTCTAAAAAAATAATCTAGCTATATGCATATTTTTGGAAATGAAACATGCATCAGATAAATCACCATTACTAAGCAACCCATTATGCTCCATAATTTTCATCAAAATTTTGAAAACTTGAAAATGGGAAGGGGAGATTCATGCACCAATCATGTATAAATGCTCAAAATACCAAAATGAACTATCTTCAATATTCTAGCAGGAACTCTAGTACAATGCATAATGGAAGGGAATATATGTAGAATAAAGATTGGAATCTAAATTCTACGTGTCTCCATGCTTTCCTTTTTCTATGTAGCTTCACAAGGACATCGACACCAAAAACATATTGTGGATTCCTTTGGCCAAGATTGTGTTTACAGTCTCTAGATATACAAATGTTACAAATCAAAATATTCTCTCATGTTGGTAGGGTATTCTCACCTCTTGTACAGGACATTATGTCCTACGAAGCAATTACAGTTTTAATGAAATCCATAGAAACAAGGAAGGAAAGCCAAAAAAAAAAAANAAAAGCCCCACTTGAAATAATTGGATACATCTTCCTGTGTAAAAGTTCTCTCAACAAGGAATGTCAGATAAATCTGATGAGATCCCGTATTCAATTCAGATGCTATGTCATTTCATTCACTCTTCTATGTTATGAACTTGGGACCATCCTCGGCTAAAACAACTACGTCATGGCCATGGGGTCTGTATAGAATAATCCAAAGTCCAATCCTACACGGTCTTTGCATTCTTTCTTTTATATGAAGTTCTACATTCGTTCTACATTCAAGGGAGAGAGTAAATTTGAAGTCAAAGAAATTATTTTCAAGTTGTGAATATAAATTTATTTAGTTATTTATCTGTTGGGTTGTGGCTTAGTGGTTGGGACAGAGCGTGGCCCAGCAAAGAACATGGAACTTCAAACCCCTGTAGATGTGGCCTAGCAAAGTACATGGAGCTTCAAACCCATGTAGATGTGTGGAGTAGTAAACAAACCAAATTGGTTACGTGAATGGAGTCTTTTCCAATTTGACATAGCCAATTTGTGCCTCACCATTTCGAATCATAAACCAAAAAAATCATGAAAATCAAAACTTCTCTAAAGCCATGAAACATACCTATCAACCAATCTAACAATGATTCTTCAAGCGTGCCAAGAGCTTGACACTGTAACCCTCTTTTCCATGCCTTTGAGATTCAGTCAAGCAACCTTCTGCCTGGAGAGTCCTCCSATATCTTTCATAGTACAACTAAGGMGATGGAAATGGGCATCCTTTTGGCCCTAAGCAATTCCTGCAATTCCAACTCCAGCCTCTCCAGCGATCCAGTKGACATTGGCTCATTGTTCACTRAGCCAAAAGGGTTTCTTCTCACTAAGACTTGAACTAAAAGATGGTTTTCAGCCTGGGAAAAAATAAAAATTGTTGCCATGCTTGCAGCATCCATGGGMAAAATACAAGCATGGCTTGACATCAGTCACCTGGGTAGGATGTTTACCAGTCCCAAAATTCAAAAACTCCATGCCCAATTTGGTCTCATTCAAAGAGCCAATTTGCATCTATGGGTAATTGAAGTAACTATCATTCTRAAACAAAGGAAGTTGTTGTTCAGTTGGATGTTGTAAACTATGATGCATGTYAGTTCATTAAAAGCTAGGGGATGCTTCTTTTCATTGACAAAGAAGTGATCTTGCAGAGAATTCCTAGCCATGAAGCTGTGTGCATTTCTCAATAGGTATAGTGAAATGAGAATTTTCCAATGGGCTCTCTTGATGGGTTTGAAAGTCCCAGTACARAGTTTGTTGCGCTGAAAGAGCATGGCAGGAGCGAAATGGAACATGATCAAATGGAGCATAACTGTATGGTGACAACAACTAGACTATAGAGAACCGAACAACTTGCAAGCCTTGGAGACCATGGATTGGATCAAGCTATCTGGACCAAAGGCCAACCAAATCATTTCCCTATCTCCATGGTCTTGTATCAACAAATAACCTATCATTTTCGATACATTCTCTGGTTCCACGCTCTGAATCCTTGGCTCTTTCCCTGATACCACCAAAAATACATTAAACACCCACATAATTGAGCATTTAACAGTGAGTGACATTATGTGAAATTTGGCAGAGAAGCAAGTATCTGAAGATAACGATGTACACAGTGTAGTGTGGAATAGATTTTTTTAATTCTTTTTATTTTCTCATCCGTGATAGGTAGTAAAAATCATCACAGTAGTACACAAAGCAACATGATTACAATTTACATGTGAGAGAGATTTTTTATTTGTATCTTTTATTTTTTTATTTGTATCAGGTTCTTACAGCAATAAGATGTAAATTAGTAGAATATATTAAATTTTATTATTGATTAACAAATTATCTGGTGTTAATATTTTAATTTTTGTTAATCACTTACGTGGCAATCAGTTAGCTATCAAAGTAATTTTTAAATATGATTAGGTAAATGTAAAAAAGTAAACACATAAACTGATGTCTTTATAATAGCTAGAAAGTTGATGATTGAAATCACAGCCATTTATTTTGTGTGACTACTAAGAATATTCCAGCCATATTTAATCATGTCCATAAAAAACTTATCCTACCCCCTTCTTGATTTGAACTTTTGACCTCTTAGGAAGAAACACATGTTCTTAACCATTACAATGTATACAAATCACATCTCCTTAAATGTGTGATTACATGAATGGCCAGTGATTACCTTTTCCGCTTAAAATGTGTTTACATTAATGATTGTAACTTCTCTTCCACAAGTGCCTCACCTCAAGAATCTTGTGGCCAAGAGGATTTCTATGTCCTCGCTTCTCTAAAAATGTTGAAAGACAACTTGAAAGAAGCTTCACTTGTCTTGATATGTCCTTTTATGAAATATATCATAGGTATGTAGGCACATAGATGATCCGAAAACAGACAATTTAAAAGTCACTTAGTTTTTCTCCATTTCGGATATATATTAGATCTCTCAATTTTCCATTCTTAACATGAAAATTGGAAACATAATTCATCATTTAAAAACCAAAACTAAAACAATAAAAAACATAAAATAATATGCAAATCGGATTTTTAACAGAGTTCACCCTCATGGGATACGTCTCTAACTCTACTCAATCAAGGAACCGTTTGTTATTTCTTCTCCTAAATAGGGGTTGGTTCTCTCCTTTACAAAGTGATAAAATGTAATATACCCATTACCAACAAAAAATATTTTTTCTCTCATACAAATAAAATTTACAACAAGCACATGCTAATTTATTCATACATTTACACAACAAATAAAAAAATTGAATGCAACCATTCGAACAAACACAACATTCAATTAAAAACATACACACAATAGAATGAACCTCATAAAACATAGTAGAAACTCATTTTTTAATGGGTGAACCGCCTGGATGTGTATAAGGGACGTTCCTCCCATCCATAGGCTTAACAACAAGCCACCCCCAAGTTGAGGTTATGAGTCCACAAGGAGGCCTAGCCCTCTTGTTTTTCCACTCTCCACATTCAACAACATAAAAACTCAAGTTCTACTTCAACAACAGTTCCAATCCACTATCTCTCTTCCCTCAACTTGCACAATGCAAGGAATGGGATCCCCTTTCTCTACCACACAGTCCTTCGAGCCTTCCATGCACTTCCCTCTAAGGCTCTAGCGCACAGTTGGCTTGGAAATATCACGGCTGGAGACTCTAGGAACTCTCAGTTGTTCCAAGAGTACTCACAACAACCTTCTCAAGGCTCTTGAGCCATTTCCTTGACATGAAATATCAAATATAGGGGTACAGCCTTGATCTTGGCACAAAAAAAACATCCCTCTCATGATTGTTCTTGAACACAGCATGGTAGGTGCTCTTTTCCAATACCCATCTCCTCTCTTGCTTCCCAAAATCAACATGTAAAAACTATCTCAATAACCCATTCGAATTTAATTTTCTCCTCGTGAAGGTTTGACTCTCACATTTCTCAAAAAGTGGTTACATACTCATCCCATGTTGTCATAAATAAGTGAGAAGACCTTTCCCGCATACCACTCTTACATTTATTTAATATCTCTTTTTATAATTCTAAGGGAATAAACTTTCCCTTAGACTAGGAAACTATAGTGTTACGTAGTTCTCGCATCAATTAGTTGCCTTATTACAATTAAAATGAAAAATGCATTAGCACATAAAACCATGTACCAAGCATTTAATTTAATTTTTTTCTTGGATTGCCAAAAAAGTTAACGAGACATATATTTTGTATAAGAAGTCCATTTGAATCCATTCAAATTGCATTGGAAAACTCCCTATGAGATCTTCATTGAGAATACAACTTTGGTAGCAATTGGAGTCATCTTGAATGTGAAGATCCTCCTGGATCATACCTCTCCACGAAAATAACTTTTGGTCCACCAAAAGTCTAGAGGGTGAATTTTTTTTCTCTCTTGGAGGTTGATGTCTATATTCTCCTTGTTGGATAGTCCAATACCTGAGCTTCACAACGCGAAAATCAAATGATGATGTATCGACCTTTACTAAAAGTGACTTTTCCATTGTAAATTTATGTTGAATGGTTTCAAAATTTTGTAACAATGTATATTTTTCCTTCAAAAAGCAATTGGTAAAGTGTCCAACCTAGGATAATGAGAGGACTGGTTGTATTAGAGTGGAGGAGCTCATCATAGTGTTGCTTAATTATCCTCTACATCATGTTGAATCTACCCATCTCTCAGTTAAGCCATCACTTCAGACATCTTTGGTTTATCCATTGATGACCCTTGTATACAAAGTAATGCAAACTGAATAAGTTGTTCCACATTTTCTTCAACATAATGTTTCTTAAGTTCAGGATAAACTAGTGTATAAGGTATTCTCTCTTTCAATTTTCCTTTAAACTACTCAAGAAATGCATGTGTTTCTCTCATATATTTGTATATTTCAAGGGTTCTAGATCCTATGTACCCATCAAAAACATAGCAAAAATTGGATTGAGGCCGCCTTTGACAATTATGAATTCATAGAGGAGAGATCCCATATGAGGGTTTGTTAGTCGTCTCCAGTAGTGCATATGTGGTAGTAGCTATGGGGTACCCAATAAATGTCATTGACATTGTCCTGATGCCTTTGCAGATTTGTCGACATAGGAAAAAATATCGACACCACCTAAGCAATGTCGTACACCTCATTGTCATTGTAAATCAATTTGGTGTCAAATTCGTTATCCTCAATGGAATGAACATGCACGATCTTGACAAGGAGTTCCATCACAAAGTACATTGGAATCTGTCGCATCGGCCAGAAGAGAACCCCATATACTTTATTATTTCCAGAAGAGAACCCCATAATCGTTCTTGAATGTCACAATCTGACATAATTCTTTACGAATGTCATGATGTGACATGACATTTAATTAGCATCAAAATGCAACAAACCCCTTAATGAAGATTGTAATGTGACATTACATTTAATGAATGTCACAATCTGACATAGTCATTAATGTGGCAAGTTAAATCCTACAATCAAAAATTTCCATAAAGGAAAGTCACAATGCAACATAAACCTTTAACAGATTGACAATCCAACTTAAATATCAAGCAATGCAACAATTTAAAATAAAGTAAGCAAAAATGAATGTCACAATCTGTCATCACCATTCAAGAATGTCACAACCTAACATAACCCTTCATGAATGTTGCAATGTGACAAAACACTTAATGAATGTCACAATGTGACATCACATTGGATGAACGTGATAAGACAACAAAACCCTTAATGAACATCGCAATGTGACATAACATTTGATGAACACCACAATATGACATAGCCATTTACGTGGCAGTATGGATGTCATAATATGAAATAAGCATTTACAAATGTCACATTCCAACATAATCATTGATGAATGTCGCATTGTGACAAACATATTTATGGATATCACAATGTGACATCACATTTTATTAACGTCGCAATGCAAAAAAAACCTTAATGAACATTTTTAAATGACATGATAGTTTATGAATGTCGCAATCTGATATTTCCGTTAATGTGGCAATAAGAATGTTATTAATAATAAAGTAAGCCAAAACGAATGTCACAATCTAACATCACCAATGAAGAATGTCATGTCACAAGCCAACATAACCCTTCATTAATGTTGTAATGCCACAAGACAGTTAATGAATGTCACAATGTGACATCACATTTGATGAATGTGAAAATGCAACAAAACCCTTAATGAACATCACAATGTGACTTGACCTTTGATGAACACTACAATATGACATACCCATTTAAGTGGAAATATGGATTTCATAATATGAAATAACCATTTAGGAATGTCACATTCCAACATAATCGTTGATGAATGTCACAATGTGACATCACATTTCATTAATGTAACAATGCGACAAAACCCTTAAAGAACATTGTAAAATAACAAGATGTTTGATGAATGTTGCAATTTGACATTTCCATTAATGTGTTAAGATGAGCATTACAATGCAACATAAATATGAATAAATATAGCAAGTGAACATAAAGTAAGCCAAAATGAATGTCACAATCCAACATAATTGTTCCTGAATGTCACAATCTGACATAATTATTTATGAATGTAACGATGTGACATGTCATCTCATTAACATCAAAATGAATCAAAACCCTTAATGAATATTGTAATGTGACAGTGCATTTGATGAATGTCTCAATCTAACATAGCCATTAAAGTGGCAAGATAAATTCTACAATCTAAAATTACCATAAAGGAAAGTCGCAATGCAACATAAACCTTCAACAACATTAGAATCCAACTTAAATATAAAGAAATGCAACAATTTAACATAGTGTAAGACAAAATGAATGTCACAATCCGTCATCACTATTGAATAATGTCAGAACCTAACATAACCCTTCATGAATGTTGCAATGCGAAAAAACACCTAATGAATGTCACAATGTGACATCACATTAGATGAACATGACAATGCAACAAAACCCTTAATTAACATCGCAATGTGACATGGAATTTGATGAACACCACAATACGATAGCCATTTGCATGCCAGTATGGACGTCATAATATGAAATAAGTATTTACGAATGTCACATTCCAACACAATTGTTGATGAATGTCACAATGTGACAAAAATATTTATGGATATCACAATGTAACATTACATTTTATTAACATCAGAATGTGACAAAACCCTTAATGAACATTGTAAAATGACACGACATTTTATGAATGTCGCAATTTGACATTGTCATTATCGTGGCAAGATGAAAATTATTAATAATAAATTAAGCCAAAATGAATGTCCTAATATGGTATTACCAATGAAGAATGTCACAATGCAACATAGACAAGACATTTGATGAATGTCGCAATCTGACATTCCCATTAACGTGCCAAGATGAAGGTTACAATGCAACATAAATATTTAGAAATTATGTAGCAAGTGAACATAAAGTAAGACAAAACGAATGTCACAATCCAACATAATTGTTCTTGAATGTCACAATATGACATAATTCTTTATGAATGTCACAATGTGACATGACATTTCATTAGCAACAAAATGAAACAAAACCCTTAATGAAGATTGTAATGTGACAGTACATTTGATGAATGTTGCAATCTGACATAGCCATTAACGTGGCAAGTTAAATCCTACAATATGAAATTACCATAATGGAAAGTTGCAATGCAACATAAACCTTCAACAACATTACAATCCAACTTAAATATCTAGTAATGCAACAATTTAACATAAAGTAAACCAAAATGAATGTCATAATCCATCATCATCATTCAATAATGTCACAACATAGCACAACTCTTCATGAATGTTGCAATGCAACAAAACACTTAATGAATGTCACAATGTGGCATCGCATTGGATGAACGTGATAAGACAACAAAACCCTTAATGAACATCGCAATGTGACATAACATTTGATGAACACCACGATATGACATAGCCATTTACGTGGCAGTATGGATGCCATAATATGAAATAATCATTTACGAATGTCACATTCTAAGATAATCGTTTATGAATATCGCAATGTGACAAAAATATTTATGGATCTATCAAAATGTCACATCACATTTTATTAATGTCACAATGTGACAAAACCCTTAATGAACATTGTAAAATGATAGGACATTTGATGAATGTCGCAGTCTGACATTTCCATTAACGTGGCAAGATGAGTTTTATTAATAATAAAGTAAGCCAAAACAAATGTCACAATCTGACATCACCAATGAACAATGTCACAATGCAACATAACCCTTCATGATTATTACAATCCAAAAAAAACCTTAATGAATGTCACAATGTGACATCACATTTGACGAACATGACAATGCAGCAAAACCTTTAATGAACTTCACAATCTTACATGACCTTTGATAAACACTTGAATATGACGACCATTTATGTGACAATAATCTTTATGATTGTCACATTGTAGCATCATAAATATTATATTACATATATTATATTAATATAAATTAATATAAACATTAGTCTAAGTTAATAGAAATATAATAATTATATAAAAGTGAAATCATCTAACATTAATCTAAGTTAATAAATACTAACAACAACCACATTTATGTTAAAAGTGGTTGATATATGTCGATCGATGCCATTAATTTTAAAAAGGTGGAAAATGATGTCGATCAGCGTATATAAACCACTTTTTACATAAATGTGGTTGTTGTTGGTTGACGGTTGACATGCATGGGCACAACCATGAACATATTTATACATTTTAAATGTAATAATTAAATATTAAAATAAAATAATTAATACTTTAGTTAATATTCTTATTTATTAAATAAATTATTATTAATAATACTAAATAAATTATTAATAATAACTAAATAATAAAAATTATTATTTAAATATTAAATAATAAAAAATTATTATTTAATTATTAATAATTATTAAATAATAAAAAAATATTAAAAATTAATTAATTTAAATTATATATTAATGTATAAAATACTAAATACATTATTAATGTGTAAGTATTAAATGTATAAAAAAACTAAAATATTAATGTAATTTATAAATTAAAATGTTAAAACATTAATCTATAATGTAATGTATTATTATATTAATTAATTATTAAAAATATATTTATATATTGATCATTAAAAAATTTGTTAATTAATTAATACAATTATAAAGTAAGTATAAATTATTAAAATATTAAAGTATTATTAATAAATACATCTATAAAGCATGATAAAATATTAAAGTAGTATTAATAAAGTATCAAAAAAATATAATAATAGAATAAAATAATAAAATGATAAAATATTAACAATACTTTAATCTATAAAATATTTATATATTAATAAAGTTTTAAAGATAAAATAACAATAATACATTAAAATAATAAAGTATTAACATACATAAATAAATATATTTATAACATATTATAAGATATATACATTATAAGATAAACACATTATTAATATATTATTTAAATAATATATTAATCATATATAAAATAAAAAATAAAATAAAGTATTAAATATATTAAATAAATATATTAACATTTTTTAGTATTAAATGTATTAATAATAATTTAATTATTAGTTATTAATTGATTGATAAATAAAAATTGTTTATAAATTATAAATTAATTTAACAAAAATAAAAGAATAAATAACAAAGTATATTAATAAATTAAATTAAAATAATAATAAAGTATTATATTTAATAAAGGAAAAATATTACTAACATAATACATTATTAATGGAAAAATATATAATACATTAATAATGGAAAAATATATAACTGAAGTAATAATATATAAATGTAGAAAAATATTAATATATTAATTAATTAATACTTTAAAATAATGTAAAAATTAAATATCAATATATTAATATATAATGTAATGTATTAATGCAACTTTTAATTTAATAAATATTTTAATAGTGAAATTTAATAATTAATTTCTAAATTAATATATTATAAATTAATAAATTGTTAAAAAATTAAAATTAATTAATTAATAATAGTTTATATATATATATAAGAGAGAAAGTATTAAAGTTTATAAAAATACAATAATACATAACATTAATAAAGTGTTAATAATTATGCAACATGCTTGTACACACACAAACAAAAAAAAATATTAATAATGCATGAATAAATAAGGTAAAATAAAGTATGCTCAAGGATATTATAAGTGTTGGGAGAAATAAAAATAGATCATAATAGAAAGGAAAGGAGAATTTATAGACCACCCATATTCTTGTGGGTCTTGGTTGTGGGTTTTTTTATGGCACATCACAAGATAGGGGGATAGTTGTGGACCACGGGTTGTATTAAAATACCCATTGTTAGAGATTTTTAGAATCAAAATGAATTGTGACCATTTTAAAAAGGTAACAAGGTTGCAACTGGTAGGTGATTCAAAAGTAATAAAGTAGTTATTGATTGGCTTACTCATTATTTTATTAATTTGTTTGGAAAAGAAACAAGCAATATATGTTGTATATGTGTGCAAAATTTTAAACGATTGTTTATTAATTTGAAAGCATTGAAAGAAATTGATTTCTTGTAGCATTAAAAACATATAACAAACCATTGAGAATTTAGATCGTAGATTTTTTTATATGATTTCCAAACTCATTATTCTATTAATTAGTGAGGATTTAGTTGGATTCCTCATAAGTCATAGATATTTTATATGATTTCCGTACTCATTATTTTATTAATTTGTTTGGAAAAGGGATAAACAGTGGAGTTGATCAATTTGAATTAAATTTGAATTAAATTAATGATACAATTGTAAATTAAATAGACAGTACATCAATCAGATTTACAAATGCCCATGACTCATTCTAAAGCCGAAAAGCGAAGGGAGATTCAATTATTGACTAACTGATGTAAAATATACGCATGTTCATTAAAAAATTATTGTTGTAATAGTTGTGATGTAAAAACGCGAAAGGAGATTCAATTATTGACTACATGATGTAAAATATAGGCATGTTCATAAAAAAATTACTGTTCTAATTGTTGTGATGTAAAAACTCGAAGGGAAATTCAATTATTGACTACCTGATGTAAAATATAAGCATGCTCATTAAAAAAAATTATTGTTGTAATCGTAAAAACGTGATCTAAAATATAGGCATGCTCATAAAAAAAAATTGTTGTTGTAATCGTTGTGATGTAAATACGCGGAGGAAGATTCCATTATTGACTACCTGATGTAAAATATAGGCATGTTCATCAAAAAATTATTATTATAATCCTTGTGATGTAAATATTTTAAAAAGAAGGATTGAATCCATATCCTGAATGTCACCCATAATATCTATTAGCAAAAACGGAACCATTGGATTCAGGCGGCGAAGTAGGTATATGATCATCATAGCTTCCTTCTAATAAAAAGTTAAATGTAAATATATTACCATTGAATTCAGGCAATGGATTACCATAGGTACCTGTAAATAAAAAATGCTAATTGTAAATATATACAAAATGCAGAATGTTAAACAATAAAAATGTAAATTTCAAAACCTTATTGTAACTTAATAATGATCATGAGAAGTTAAGCAACAAAGAAAGGTGAGTCTAAGAATTTATCATATAGCCACTCAATGCTAATCATAATATCCAGTCATGAGTCCACAAAACAAAACCATTAAATTCAGGCAATGGTAATACTTGCAAATAAAAAATGCTAATTGTAAATATATACAAAATGCAGAATGTTAAACAACAAAAAAAATAAATTTCAAAACCTTATTGTAACTTAATAATGATCGTGAGAGGTTGAAGCAACCAAGAAAGGTGAGCTAACTCGATTTTAAATAACTATTTCTAAACGAATTTGAAACTTGCCCAAACCTGGAATTTATCATGCATCCAACTTAACCACGGCTGCGTCAATTGAAACCCATTGCAGGGCAAACGTGGCATCCATTCGTAAATAATCATTTTCAAACTAAATATGAAAGGCGCCGAAACCTGGCATTTATCATGCATCCAACTTAACCAACGCGGGCCAAATGTGGCATCCATTAGTGGGCAAGCTTGACATCCTTGCCCTTCAGGATGACACCTCTTATTGAATTAATCTCTATTAAACATTTAAACGTGGCAATGAAGTATTTTATATATATTAATCTATGTTAATTAGTTAAATTTGGCAAAAAGGTAGTTAGGGTAGTAATTTATTAATTATATTAAGTAAATATGAAAAAGTAAACAATACAAATTTATGCATTCATAAATGCAAGAAAGTTATGAAGAATAAATCTTATTCATTGATTTGAATGTAAGACTAAGAATATGCCAACATCTTTAATTGTTGTGCATTAGATTAAAATTTGTAATTAAAAATTTGATTAAACCATGGTTCCAATAGGAAGAGAAGCCTATGAATGTAATTATACTATAATGTTATATTCTATTAACTTCTCCTAATATATTTATTAATAATTATCATAAATTTTAATATATATATATATAAACTTGATTAATATAAATTAATAATATATTATATTATAATTAATATATTATATTATATTAATATACATTAATGTATAAATATATATCATAACAAGATTTGTCTATTGACCCAAGAAAATCTGTCAAATGCTTACACACAGCTATGGCTTAGAATTTCCTGCCGATACTGTGGCTGTTGAATTGAAGATTTGCTAATGCAGAATGTGCCATAACCTGGATTATGTCCGCCAAATCGACATATTTCCATGTGATAAATTTTCCTGTGAATCCACCATGATTAAATCCGAAGACATTGTGGGGCTTTCTCGACATAGGATTACTTCAGTATTTGAGACATACATCCATGTTCGAGCTTCCCAGCAATGCCTCCGCCGTTGCCTATCTCCGGTTGTTTCAACGGCAGCTTGACTATGAGACTTATCTGCTCGTCATCTGTCTTCGCCGGTCACCCGATAACCCAAAGTCTGCGATTTTGGGTCCGTATTTATTGTCCAGTAAAATATTGCTTGCTTTAATATCTCTGTGGATGAATCGAATCTCAGACTCCTCGTGAAGATAGGCCAGCCCACGCGCAGTTCCAACTATGATTTCATACCTCTCTGTCCAGTCAAGGAATTGACGTTTTGTTGTATCTACAATGATTGCATCACAGACAAGAAAAAAAATTAGCAAGCACAAACTCGAATAATTCCAGGATCCATGCAATAATTAAGCAGTTAAAGAGCAAGCGAGAAGAAACCGAATATAATCTTGTCGACACTACTGTTCTGGAGATATTCGTAAACTAGTAGCCTTTCTGAGCATTTAACGGAGCAACCAAGCAATTTGACTAAATTCTTGTGCTGAACACGACTGATGAGATTTGCTTCATTCAGAAATTCATTGTCTCCTTGCCTTGAACCTATATTCAGCCGTTTCACTGCAACCTCTCTACCATCAGGTAGAACCCCCTGTAGATCAATAAAGTTCAAAATTATTTGTATTCTCTATTCTCCAAATATCTAATTCAATTGAAAGCAATAATCATAAGCACAGCCCTCACTTTAAAAACGGATCCAAAACCTCCTTCACCAAGTTTGTTTTCTGCTTTAAAATTGGAGGTAGCCTCTCTCAGAGTATCGTACTTGTAAATGAGTTCCGGTTAGTTTGTTTTCTGCTTTAAAATTGGAGGTAGCCTCTCTCAGAGTATCGTACTTGTAAATGAGTTCCGGTTTCGCTATACTAGGCGATAACCCAATTTCTCTTTTGTCACCTGCGGAAACAATTACAAGTTGTGTAATAAAATAGGTGCACAGTTCACAAGATACAAGGTAATAAGGTGCACACCGAATGATTTACCAATTTCCGAACTTCTGGTTTGAGAAATCCGTTTCCAACGTTTTGGACGAAAGCGAAAGAGGCGTATATTGCAATTAAACCAACCCTTGCAGCTACTACGCACATTATGTTTTGGTTTTTTATGGCCTGAATCCTGCTATGTAAATATGGACAAATTCTCTATTTTCTGCTGTTTAAATTGCATTTTTGAGATATGTATAAATGGATTCAGCTTATTGAAAAACTCCAAAGACACTAGGATTATACAAATTTAGCCACTCAAATCTGCAGATCCAACCTTTCATCACAAGATTTCAAGCAAAATCTCATCGCCAAATTTCGAACAAAATAAAACTAAAAAAATTCAAAAAAAAAAACCTGTAAAATACTGCTTTGAAAGATATGTCGGTGGCATCTATGAAAGCCTGTGTAACATGATAAATTTGTTTTTCCATATATTTATTTGACTACTATAATTCAAAATTACACAACTTTGATATAAGTTAAAAGTTTTACGTAACTTTGATATATAATTACGCAATTTTGATTTATATAAGAAAGCGTGAGAACTTGCATGTTTCACTCCATAAATTTGTTTTTTCATATATTTATTTAATTGATTATTATAATTTTTATGTTTTCTTATAATAAAAAGAATATATGAGAGAGGGCGAGAACTAGGGTTTTTGACCCGATAAATTTGTTTTTTTTTTTTAATATATTCAATTGATTATTATATATTTTAATTAAGATAATACATAATTTTAATTATTATATATTTTAATTAAGATAATACATAATTTTAAAAGTAGTTGACATATTTTAATTTTTGTCATTTATAAAAAATAAAAATAATAATCCATTAATTTAAAAAAATAAAAAACTATATCATTGATTATGGAGTTATGCTAATTAACATTTAAAGAAGATAACTATTATTAATAATTATTATGATAATAAAGATATCAATATTATCTTATAGTATTATTAAAAAAATAATATATATTTATTAATAAATAAAAAAATTATATTTTAAATTACAATTTGAGTGGGTTTAATGATTAAGATAATAATATTTATTTATTAATAAATAAAGAAATTATATTTTAAATTACAACTTGAGTGGGTCTAATGCTTAAGATGGTGTGTTTCTTCTTTGAAGGTTAGACATTCAAATCCATAGGTGGTAGGGTATGTTTCTTGTTCCACAAACAAGGGGGTCTCATACCTCTATCCCTACAATTTAGGGTCATTTGGGCTTCTACAACCTAAAATTCTAAAAAATGGGTGGACTTGGGGGCCAATTTTTATCTTTTCAGTGACCTTCCCTAATGATTTCAAATCTCCACAATGAATCTTGAATAGTAAGTATCAGAAGGTCCTAAGTCAATCCTAGAGTAAGTCCCTAGCCTGGTGCCTACATATTTCAAAGGGAAAATATAGGTCTTATTGCCTAAATTTGAGAAGTCTCTTTGATGGGAAGGACAAAGTCTTCTCGAGAAGGACCTTTCCCAGGTGGAAGTTCCTTTTCCCCGTTGTCCTATGGTCCCATATTCTCCTCCTCGTCGTGTAGTGGAAGTTCCTCCAATGGGGGATAGTCCAATGTCTCTGCTTTCCTCCTTTGCTGACTCAAAAGATAGTTCATTTTCCAAACCCTCCCTTAAATATAATTACCTCTTGTGTTCGAAGGTTAAGTTGGGGCCTTTGGAAGGCAGTGCGGGGGGATTGGTGTTTGACAAGGCCTAGGGGGGCTAGGTGGGAAGGAAGTCCCACATTTATTTAGCTGAAATACAAGTGAAGAAGAAGGATATTAGGAATGGAAAAAAAAACCACTATTGTGCGAGCCCTTGGAGTGGGAACATCACATGTGAAAGATCCTCAATGATTGTTCTCTCTTTCAATGCGCGTGGGGTTGGGGGTGCCTAGAAAATCCTAGCCCTCAAAAGGCTCATGCAGATATGTGGGTCGGATGTCATCGTGATTCAAGAAACAATGTATGCGGGTGGTAAGGTCATGGACTCTTTCCAGTCATGTTTAAAGACTGGTCTTTTGTGCGTTAGACTCAGAAAGCCTCTCGGGGGGCCTTCTCACTACTTGGAGCCCTCATTATAGGGACTTTTCCGCTTCCTTGTTCTCATCCGAGATTGTGGTTGACTTAGAGGAACGTTTTCTCAACTCTTCATTCTGGTTGGTAAATGTGTATGGGCCTTACGCAGACAGACTTCCTTTCTGGGAGGGTCTGAGTGAATCCAGAGTCACGTCTTCCTCGAATGTAATTCTTGGAGGTGACCTCAACTTGACGCTCTCGATCAAGGAAGTATGGGGAGCTCACCCTCGTAGGGATGCACAAGAGGGAATATTTTCTCATTGGATATAAGAGAATCACCTGATAGATCTGGAACCTCTAAAATTGTCCCAAACTTGGCAGAATGGAAGACTAGGCAAGAAGTTGGTTTCCAAAAGACTGGATAGATTTCTTACTTTTTAGGATATTCTAGAGAATCCCTGGTCTTTCAAGTCATGGACTTCAAGGGGTGGATCTTCTAATCATTTGCCCATTCTTTTGAAAATAGACAAGCGAGGGATAAAGTCGTCATCCCTGTTAAAATTAAACCAGGCTTGGCTTTGGGAGGATGAATATAGAAATATGATCTCATCAACTTAGACCCATTTGAAAGTGGATGATGGGAATTCTTATATGCATGAATTTGCAGGCAATATTTCCAAAATTAATAAAGTCTCTAAATCCTAGGCTCGGATCTTCAACTTGAAATACCAATCCCTTCTTCGGGATATTGAAGCAAGGTTAGAGGTTATGTTGGTCAAAAAGTAGGCAGGATCCCTTTCAGTAGACGAAGAAGAAGCTATTAGTGAATTGTTGAAGAAAAAATTGTATTTGTTGGCCCTTGAAGAATCAAAGTGGGGCCTTGAGAGAAGAGCAATATGGCTTAAGGAAGGAAACAACAATACCAAATTCTTCCATATGTTTGCAAATTTTCATAAGAACTTGAATTCTATTATGGAAATCAAGGATCAAAATGGAGTGTCAGTCTCTTCTCATGATGAAGTCATTGAGGCAAGGAAATCTTTCCTTTCCAGCCTACTCAAGAAGCCAGAAGGTTGTCTTATTACAAAAAACATAAACGTCGTCGATATTTTTCCTAGATCAATCTCGGAGGAAATAAATGAGTCCCCACATGAAGAGATTTTAAAAGGAGAAATTATTTCTACCCTATCAGTTGTGATGTCCCTTTCCAAGTGATCACTCAAGATGGATGGTGTAGAATCTTAGTTGACTCCTGTAAGCTATAGACAACGAAGAAAAAAGGGGTCAAGGTGATTGTTTTATGTCACTTGGTTAGAAAAAGGCTATATTTCAAAAGTGGCATTGAGTAATTAATTAAAAAAGGTGTTTTAAGTGACTTGATATTATAAAATCACTTTACTTTATTAAAAGGGTAAAAGGGTTTGAAAAGAGTCGATGGGAAATAAAAGGAGAATGAAGGCGTCATCTCTCATTATGCATTGTTATTTTGTAAAACGAATTTGAGAGAACTCTTGTGGCTTTGTCTCTTGGGATGAAAAACCCTAGAGGAGAAGATTAGTTTTGGTGGTGAGACCATCCATTCTAGTTGGTCATTGTTGGGCACTTTAATTGTCTAATTAAAAGGAAAATCAAAGTGTTCAATATAAATTGTCAACCCAATGAAGTCTGTTATTTCAAGATAATTATGCACAATCTATGCTAGATTATGGAAGCGTCTCTAATCTAATTGCAGTAGGGAAGTTCTTCTAACAAAAACAAACAAACAATATTGTTGATACAGCTGGAGTGCTATAGAATTAAAATCATAATTGCAATCTGAACTGATGAATCTACAAAAACCATGAATTGCCTACCTTAATCTAACTTTCTAAATTACTTTTGCAGGAAGAAATTATATCCTATCGCTGAAGGGAAATCTACTTATTGCAAGAAGCTACTTCACACTTTTAATTCTCCAAAACAAGATGTAAACTTAATGCAGAAAAAGGAAAAGTAACTCTCCAGCCGTGCTCAGCAACTGACTTCTAATTCTCATGAGACAAGTTTATGCGCATTTATCGGGAAGGGACTAAACTGTAACAGCAGTTGCATTCAAAAACATCTAACAGTTAAACCAATTGCAATGAAAACAACTAAATGTAGAATTCGAAATAGAGGGGAATCGGTGAAGAAGGTGGGCCCTTTCCTTCTCACTGAATCCACTCAAAGAGATAGATCACAGAATGCTAAAGAAATTCAATCCAGTTCTTCATTCAATTGCCATAAAGATGTTTGAGTACAATAATCATTCCTTTCTCCCGTTCAAACCAAAAGACTAACAACCTTTACATTACAAAAGCTTTGTTGTTTAAAGTCAGAGTCAATCAGTGTTCAGAAACAGAGCAATCCTGAGAATCCTCGATTCTCAGGTTGTTCGTTAGATATCATAAATATCAAATCTTGAATTCTCCTTCATCAACATCGTGAGCCAGCATTCTAATCAACAGGTGTGGCAGCAGTCGTATCACAATAGGATTGGTGGCCTCTGTTGCAACAGCTTCCGAGATTAACAGGCTTCTGTTGTAGCAGTTATGTAACAGCTTCCAGGATTGATGGTCGTTTGTTGCAGAAGTCATGTAACATCTTCCAGGATTGATGGGCATATGTTGCAGCAATCCTATAACAACTCCTAGGAATTGTGCATAGCTGTGACAACAGCGACCCGATTCTCGAAGTGGGTTGTTCTATCATTTTGATCATTAGTTGAATTATTTCATAGGTAAAATATGTGATCATATTCAATCAAACATGCTAAGTAAATGAAAACATAAAAGCAAGATGAATAGTTTGTACCTTGGGGAAAAGGGTCTTAGTGCTCATTATAGTAGTCATTTAGCTTAGGAAATGAGAGGGTTGAATGATCAAAAGGTGTAGTGAAAAGGGGCATTTTAGGGTCCTAACATACCCCCCAACTCAAGACATTGCATGTCTTCATGCAAAACACATTCAAACCTTATTTTGTAGCTGAAGTAGATGAGTATCTGCTCCAGTGCAAAATTGTTAAGAGAATATTCTAAGTGTCGGTAATGAAGAATGTTGTGTCAAAAAGAAGAAATCTATTGTGTCAACCGTCTGTTTGGGTTCTTCTATTCTTGAGAACAGGATCGGTTTGAGTTGCTCGAGTAACAACTCATGAACGAAACAGTGGTTCTTGTTTGCAAGCGGTTGGCATACCAGGTGTTGATTTATGATGTTGAGATCTCCCCTATTTTGCTGATGTTTGTGTAGAAGGAAGCCCATGTTTAGTCTTGATTGATACATTTGTTGGTCTTGTAGCAACTGGAACTTTGACAACCTCATATCCTGCCTCATAGTAAATGTTGCCACATTAAAAACACATGAGTTCTTTTTCTCTGCCCATAACAGCTTTTGTTAGTGCTAGGATGTCCATGGTTATACCTTCTGGATTCTTCTGTTGAGCAGCTTCCACTTCCTGTTTCAAGGTTTTTATCTCTGCTTTAAGTTTATTATTTTCTGTTATCAGTGCTGCAATCTTGGAATTTTCTGTATTCTTGATCTTTTGCTCTATTTGGGCAAATAAATTTGCAAGTGGAACATCCTCGGCATGTTGTGCAGCTGGTTCTTGTGTAACAGTTGTGACTGTCGGAACTGGTTCTTGTGTAACAGTTGTGACTGTCGGAACTGGTTCTTGTGGAGCAGACTCGACATCGACAGGTGCTTCTAATATCTTGAGCTCTGGTGGGACAATCTCCTGTGGAGCAGTTGGTTCTTGTGTAACAGTTGTATCTGTCAGGACTGGTTCTTGTGGGTTAGTCTCGACGTGGATAGTTGATTCTTGTGGAACTGTATCTATATCAAGCATGGATGACAGTGGACAAAGAATAGGAACGGCCTGCTCCACATTTTTCTTTCCAATTGCAGCTTCAACAGATTTGGTGGACCTGGTTTTTCTCCTAGGTAAAGTAGAAACGAAAGTAGTGGTCTTTTTCTTTGTTGTTGGAGGAGGAACAGGATGTTCTTCCTCAATCACACAAGGAGGAAATTCTGGTATACTAGGGTCTGAGATAATTTGGATTTCGCCAACGGACATAGGATGCACAGAATCATCAGGAACACCGATGATTCTGCTAGGAATTGGGCGTATTTGCTTTGAAAGGAGAAGATAGTTTCCTGCAGTTCTGGGCATAAGGTAAAACCTGGTATTCGTACCCCTGGAGAATTCTCTGTTGCAGCAACCAGAGGGTTCTGATTTGATGTTGATCCAATTTGACCAATGGACATCCGAGGTTTTCCTTTGAATTGACATTTCCTTTTCTGCGAAAATGCACAGGTAATGCTAGTAGGTGCTTGATCGGCTGTAGAAGTAATAGGAGAATCCTGTGTGATTGTAGCAGCAGTAGGAGTGGTCTGTGTGATATTTGGTGCCTCAATAGAGGGGGTAAGCAGTCTTGATGGTATTGAGGACAGTGTTATCCTTGCTCGCTTTTTAGGTAATGCAGAGGTAGGAGCAGGGTTTTTCTTGTCAGAGGTAGGGAGTTGGATTTCAATAATCGGTGTATCAGCCAAGTGCTGTGATTGTGGTCGAGTAGTTGGCTCCTCATCTATTTGTTTTTCCACAGCTACAGGTTGTTGTATTGCAAAGTCGTCGAGGCTTGTCTGTGTGGTGCCAGGATGGCTTCGGGTTACACAGTTACTCTTTTGAGGCGTCTTACGAAAAATGACAGTAGGAGTTTAGGTTGTTGTTGCAGCCGAGGGTAAAGGTTTTGGAAGAGGTCCATGGGTTGCAGCTTCAAGGACTAGTGCAGTCCTTTCTGGAATTATAGACTGTGGCTGGGCTACTACAGAAGGTAATGGGTTATTAGAAATGCCCATACCTATGTGAATTAATAGGCCGATGAGTTTGTGATTAGAAACACAATTCTTGGGGCTCTTGGATTTTTTTACAAAACGGGCCATGTTATGCAATGATTATAGGAGATAATAAGGGATGTTTATCATTTTCTGATGTCGCAGATGTGATAATAAGATGCAATCAGAAAAATAAACAAATTGGTATCTTCCTTAACAGGTGATGTACCTTTTAAGAAATTCTAAAACTTTCCCCCATGGCTTTGGTAAATAATTGACGTCTACACCTCTGCCCTTGTTCTGAACTCGCTCAGTGTTGACGAGGAACCCCTTCTGTGCATCTGGGATATGTGTTTTTCTGTTAAACCATCGGTCTCCTGTTCTTGGCAATCTTGTTACAGCAGCAATGCTTGCTTCTGTTACTGGAATCCTTACCCCATTCACCATTGAGTACCCTTCAATAAGATTTTGACTGAATTCCAATACTTCATCCTCACTAAACTCTTTCAACTTCTTAAAATACGATATCCAGGCTGCTTGAAGAAATATTTGGTAGGCCTTTAGGTGTAGCAGTAAACTGTCCAGAGTTGCGGGTTCATGTCTCACAGCTGATCCTCCCATGATGTTTCTTGAGAGTTACAAGCACGTAGGAGGAGAAGCTATCACCTAAATCAGAGACACAATAGCTCGAACGTGATTTGCAGAGAGAATATAGTGTCTTAGTTAAAAGAAGTGTGGTGGAAAGGTGGTGGAGGTGTGTATAAACTTCGGAATGAACGGCTAGATTTACGTTCCCCCCACCCAACTAAGCGGATTGGCTCAAGGTGTAATCGATTAGTAAATAGGAAATCGTGCTTTTAGATCTTCATTACTTGAACACGTAGGATTAATTATGTACCTCAAATCTTACCACACATAACTACCTGTCAGAGTAACCGCACAACCCAACTGCCATCGGAATGGCGCATAATAACTGGCATAATGAAGGATCGTGAGAGAAATGACGGCTTGTGCAGAATCGTAGACCTTACTGTAGTGAGCCAATTGAATACCGTTGAATGTGAAGTTATGTCATAATGAAGCAATACTTTCTGATAGAAAGCATCAGTAATGTCTAATCAGAGGTGTTGTTGCACGGAAGATTGGAGGGCTAGAGCCACAGCATTGGCAAAAAGAAAGAGTGAAGTGGCAAGAAATCACAATAGTAATTAGTGTATCAGCAGGTTCTTTTTCAAAAATGTCGGAGGTAGGTGTAACAACGTTGATGTCGGCCAATTTATCAGGAAAATGTGTAACAACATTGAATTCGGCCAATTTATCGGAAAAAGGTGTAACAACATTGAATTCGGCCAATTTATCAGAAAAAGGTGTAACAGCAAGGAGATCGACCAATTTATCGGGAAAAGGTGTAACAACATTGAATTCGGCCAATTTATCGGGAAAATGTGTAACATCATGGAGATCGGCCAAACACTGCTTTACTTCGATTCTAGTAAGTTTTTCAACTTCCATGAACTCATTGGTTCCTTCTGTTCATCAATCTACCTGCACACACAGAATTGCCTGATACCTTCCAAGGCTTTATTAGCATAGTAAAGAAAATAGAAAAATTTCAACTAAAAACAGAGAAATGCAAATTTTGTTGAGATTATTTATATACAAAGTTTGAGCAAAAGAAGTCCTGAAGTTCATAAGGGGAAGGAGCAAGCTTCGTTCCGTTCAAGATTTGATAATCTGTATCAGTTGTACAGCTAGTTTTGAATTATGCCTTGGATAGTGGACGTTGATACAGACGCAGGCGATGAGCATTTGCATGTAGGTGTGTATTGGATCCATCAATAGTAATCAACCAGACTGTCCCATTAGGAAAGACTATGTCTACCTCATAAGGCCCTAGCCATCGTGTACGCAGCTTACCTTGAAATTCCTTAAAGCATGAATCGTACAATAGAGCCCAATCTCCTTTCTGGAATAATTTCTTCTTAATGATTCGGTCATGCCATTTTGTTCTTTGTTGTTGAATCACTGTGGTGTGATGGATGGCATCCAAATGCTTTTCACCAAGCTCATTGAGCTGCTGCAGTCTGGCTTTCTGTGCCATAGTTAAGTCGAGGTTGAATGCCGATGCAGTTCTTAAGGTTTTGATTTCGAATTCAATGGGAAAAGCAGGGTTTTTTCCATATACCAGCTCATAAGGAGAAAAACCAGTCATGCTCCTCCAAGTAGTTCGATAAGCCCATAGAGCTTCATGCAGTCTGTCAGACCAATCCTTACAATTTTAAATGTTGGGCACTTTAATTGTTTAATTAAATGGAAAATCAAAGTGTTCAATATAAATTGTCAACCCAGGGAAGTCTATTATTTCAAGATAATTCTGCACAGTCTATGCTAGATTATGGAAGCATCTCTAATCTAATTGCAGTAGGGAAGTTCTTCTAACAAAAACAAACAAACAATATTGTTGACACAATTGTGTTGATACAGCTGGAGTGCTACAGACTTAAAATCATAATTGCAATAAGAACCGATGAATCTACAAAAACCATGAATTGCCTACCTTAATCTAACTTTCTAAATTACTTTTGCAGGAAGAAATTATATCCTATCGCTGAAGGGAAATCTACTTATTGCAAGAAGCTACTTCACACTTTTAATTCTCCAAAACAAGATTTAAACTTAATGCAGAAAAAGGAAAAGTAACTCTCCAGCCATGCTCAGCAACTGACTTCTAATTCTCATGAGACAAGTTTATGCGCATTTATCAGGAATGGACTAAACTGTAACAGCAGTTGCATTCAGAAACATCTAATAGTTAAACCAATTGCAATGAAAACAACTAAATCTAGAATTCGAAACAGAGGGGAATCAATGAAGAAGGTGGGCCCTTTCCTTCTCACTGAATCCACTCAAAGAGATAGATCACAAAATGCTAAAGAAATTCAATCAAGTTCTTCATTCAATTGCCATAAATATGTTTGAGTACTATAATCGTTCCTTTCTTCCATTCAAACCAAAATACTAACAACCTTTACATTACAAAAGCTCTGCTATTTAAAGTCAGAGTCAATCAGTGTTCAAAAACAGAGCAGTCCTGAGAAACCTTGATTCTCAGACTATTCATTAGATATCATAAATATCAAATCTTGAATTCTCCTTCATCAACATCGTGAGCCAGCATTCTAATCAACAGGTGTTGCAGCAGTCGTATCACAACAGGACTGGTGGCGTATGTTGTAACAGCTTTCGAGATTAACAGGCTTTTGTCATAGCAGTTGTGTAACAGCTTCCAGGATTGATGGTCGTTTGTTGCAGAAGTCCTGTAATAGCTTCCAGGATTGATGGGTATCCGTTGCAGCAATCCTATAACAGCTCTCAGAAATTGCGCATAGTTGTGATAGCAGCAACCCGATTCTCGAAGTGGGTTGTTCTATCATTTTGATCATTAGTTGAATTATTTCATGGGTAAAATATGTGATCGTATTCAATCAAACATGCTAAGTAAATGAAAACATAAAATCAAGATGAATAGTTCATACCTTGGGGAAAAGGGTCTTAGTGCTCATTATAGTAGTCATTTAGCTTAGGAAATGAGAGGGTTGAATGATCAAAAGGTGTAGTGAAAAAGGGCATTTCAGGGTCCTAACAGTCATAGAGAGAAAATCATTCAAATATTTTCATTGTGCTTTATTTGTGGCGGAGTTTATCTTTTGGTGGCAAAGTTTTATTATGTGTGGTTGAGTTTCTCATTGGCGGTTGAGTTTTTATCATTGTGGTTGGGTATTGTTGGTGTATGGGTCAAATTCTCTTGAGGAGGTTGGTTTTCCATCAAAGAGGGTCGACCTACTTCATGGTTGAATTTATTTCTTAAAGGGGGGCCAAGTTACCTTGTTGTAGGGTCATTTTCCTTCATCAGGGTCAAGTTCCACTGTGGTTGGCCGAGTTTTCTCATAGCAGAGATTGTTTTACCTATGGTTGTTATATATTTTTGGGCTCGAATTTATTGCTACCAAGAGGTTCGAATAGCAGTGGATGTCATCTACAGGACTGCCCATAATTTTTTGAGTCATTGCACATAGTTGTTGGGTC
>JASDQU010738883.1:47607-71207 GCA_032191745.1 Picea mariana
GTTAGCAAGCAATCAGGATTGTTAAATTGTGAGTAAAGGTGGTTTACATGCAAATCGTTTGACTAAATGTCCACACCAATACACTGAACAAAAAATGGAAAAAAAATTAGTAAGGGATATTACAATGGTATCAGAAACGTTGATCCTCCCATCATGTGAGGGTATACAAGCTTAGCTATGGAAAATAATCAAAACAATGCAGGGAAAAAAGGAGCTAGTGGTTCAAAGGGGCAGCAAACAAGACAGAAAGGATAAGATGAGGAGTTTGCAGATTGCTTGAGGGAGTATCATGAGCTTAGTGCGGCATTTCAAGCATCCATTTCATTCAAAGATTTTTCACTATCAAACATATTAAGTGGTATGAACCCCAAGTATCAGTGGACAATAAGATGAAGGTACCAAGGAAAAAGGTACTAGTTTATGAAGATTATGATACTTTTAAAAATGAGGAAAATTTTGACTCTTCGTATGTTTCTTCTCCTGTAAATGAGCACATGGATGCTCATGAGGCCTTAGAACCTGAGACCACAAAGGACAATTGGGAAGACAAGGAAAAAGATAGTGTTAATACAGTTTTATTCCAACAGAGTGACAGTGTGGTTTGGGATGAGGAGCCAATTGATGACGTGACTGTGATTTGGGATGAAAAAGAACCAATTAATGGCGCTATGAATTGGGATAAATAATAAACAAATGTTTTTGATGGTGTGGGGGACACGAGTCTCTTTGATGTTATCGTAGAAACCATCTTTTATGGGCCTGTTATAACCCTAATTTGCACCATACATGCTTACCTGGCATCAGGCCATCTCAGATCCCTTCTTTGCCAAAAGCACTACTGAACAACTCTTTAAAAACCCTCTTTTATAAGGGCCCACACGCCCTACTCCATTACTGTATGCGTGTACACGCTAGCTGACCTAAAACAGCCCGTGTGGACCGACAAAAGCACGAAAAAATGAAAGTCCTCGATGGAACACAGAACTTTGGGTAAGTTAACTGAAATTCCCGTCCATGCATGGCCGAGGGTTCGTCCAAATACCTAGCTTCTTCTAGCTTATTAAAGAAGGGCTAGGGGTCTCATTTAGAGGAGGAGAAATAGAGTAAAGAAACTCTGCCCAATTTCATATTCCCATTGTCCCAACCCTTTAGCCATCCTTGCGCAAGAAGTGATACAAAGCAAAGAATTTGGAGGACATTTGAAGAGGAGCCCAGGATCAAGATTCGTGGAGCAGTGGCTGGTCTCAACATTTGTAAGTTGATTCATTTAAAGTAATAAAGAAATGTTTTTCTCGTTCCACTGTATGAGTTCTTCATAATACATTAAATACATGTTTGAATCTCTAATCCATTAATCTATAGGTAAAATACATGTGTAGTTTGTTTCTTGTTTTGCATACAGGTCATCTTTGAAAGGAGGATTGCTAGCAAGTGATCAAGCGGGAGGAAGGATCGACATCGAACATCCAGAACAAGGTATGTTGGTCTAAACCATGTATTTGATGAAAAATAATGGGGTTTAAGTCTGGGGATGAAAGTAGAAAGTATACTTATTTTGGTCATATCTGCATGCATAAGATAACCCTATTTGCTAGTCCGCAAGGGGATTTCCCTCACAACAGAATTGGCGACCATACTGGGGAAGTCTCTAGAGTTCTTAGGAATTTTATTTGTTTTTGGGTAGTTTTAAAAGACTGGTTTTCTTGCTTGTTTTTTAGTTTCTGCAAAGTCTAAGCTAGCAGAGAGTCTGGTTTTCCATACCAGTTGTCTTTGTTATTTGCTTGACTGTGTTTTTTCGGGACCCACAGAGGTACACGCACCCTGCATAAGGTTTGCACGCGTGTACCCACGCCCTACTCTCTTACAACCCGCGTGTGAATGCTAGTTGAAGAAGTAGCAGTAGCGTGTAGATTCCAGAAAATTTTGGAGGCAGTCATCCTCTTCCCTATCAGAATCAGTGATTCTCAAGGGTTTTCTGGAATTCTTTCTAAGTCTTTGTTGTTTGCAGTCTTGTCTCAGATTGGTTTGCTTTTACGAATATTTTCCTTACATTGTTTTCCTTTTTTCTGAGTGTCCAAGCCTTTAGGAGATCCTGGTTATCAATATCAGTGGTCTCTTCCTGGTTTGGATTGTCTGCTTTTATTTTTTCTCAGAGTTTAGAGATACACGCGGCCTGTACAAGATCAGCCCGCATGTACACGCCCTCTGTCTCTATACATCTCGCGTTCACACGCTTGATGTTGAATTATCAGTAGCGTGGTTAAGCAGGATAATTTTTGTTGAGGGTAAGGCAGTCATCATTTCCCTTGATGAGAGTTATACCTCTCAGGTTTTTGAATCTCTGTCTTAGTAGTCAGTAGCTTAGGACTGATCTTAGCGTTAGCTTGCTTTTCTCATTTAAAAGCTGTCATAAAAAAGGATTTTTTAGGGTTTTTAGACAAGTGTGAGAGTCATTTTTTAAGTTGCTAGTGTGTGATTTCTTGAAGTGATTATTTGTGATCTGCGATTAGGCCAGAATTGTTTTTCTTGGTTTTTACTTGTTGGTATTTTTCCTTTTTGCTTTATCATCATTTAAATAAAATAAAAAAATCTCTATCATTTTCTTGTTTGGTTGAAGAGTGTGATTCTGCATTATTAGCGAGGGAAAAGTCTTTTATTTCATAAGTTTTTGCAGTTCACTTAGATCATAAGTAGCTCGTAGTCGAGTGAAATTTCTTTTGAGTTTGTTGTCCAAAATCTTAGAAAATTAAAAAATATATATTTTTTTAAAAGTTGTTGAAATTTTGCATTAAGTGAAAGATTTTGTTTCCAGCTTTTTACTCATTTTTACTTTCGTCTTTTACACGTCATCAGTTTCACTTTTATACCCCTCGACATAAGACAAAGCCATAAAATTAACGTTAAATGTAAAATTTATTAGACTGTTATGTTTGTAGGGTTAACCAACTAGTTCAGGATTAGGGCCTTGGATTAGGTTGGAGAGGAAACTCTTCAAGGCCATTACAATCAAACATTGGAGTTTTAGTTAAAGAGTGTCTAAGTCCAGTATCGTGAAATTTATTCGGGACCCCCCTCTAACACAGGGGATAAACACGAGGTTGCATGTGGAAAGGTAGCGGAGATAACCCCTCCAAAGTTGGACCAATCGTAATGGAGAACACATATAGAGGGCTTGTTTTGGGATTCTGTCGATTGCATTTGCTATGGGGCTTTGTGGGTCTCGAATCCGTTTGAGACCCTCAGTTGTCTTTCGGACCACTTTCTTTCGATATCCTTGACAGGTTTCAGGCTCGATACCCTGCTCATTGTGGTCTACCCGACTTTCAACTGTCCCTCCTGGTGACTGTTCGCAYGTTGGCAACCTAGTTGCCTATCTTTTTTAGGGACATACACAGGTGACTGCRGGGGTATACCGCRRTACCTAGGACAGACATCGGACCACGCTTTGCAGAGTATACCCGGAGGGTGCTTCCGTTTTCGAGTTGCACTTGCACCGGTAAGTTTCTCTAGTGTTGGTTGTTGTAATTGTTCTTCCAATTAAATTAGTGTTTGTCTGTCTTATCTTATAGGGACTTTTTTAGTGTGTGTTACTTTTGAATGTTTAGACTACCCTAGAGTGTCTTTGATCTTCTCACACAATGGAGGATCACGATCTTCGTCAGTCACGAAGGCTTCTTGGCCTGCCGCCGGTTACACTGGAGCCACCCCCGCCACCATTAAAGCGAAAGCTAKACCAACAAGGGTCTTTTGAAGCGACTGGGTCACAAGCAATTGTGTCTGACCAACATCCGGAGGAATCGACCGCTTTGGACCTTGAAGCGAACGCTCTTGGCCCGGTCGAAACCCCAACCTTTCATGGTACCAATTCAATTTTACGAGYGCCAGACAGTGTTGCACACAGCAATGGAAACAAATGTTGTTACTCCTTCTGRAAATTTTTCAATTCCCACTACGGTTGTCACCACAGGAGAATTTTCACCTCCTAACCCACCATCATCGGTCYGAGCCACCATCGTCTCGACCGCCTCTACATTGCACAGTGGTCCGATCTCGTCTTTGGTGGTGGCCACAACCCCTTTCACACTAAGTGCAACAGGCCCTCCGTTCTCATATAAGATTCCTAGTTCAGGTACAAGTCATGTACTTTCCTACTCCACTTTACAAACTTCAGGTCTGGGGGCAGGGAGCTCTAGCACTCCTTTGTAAGGTCACATGGAGGGCACTCCTGCTCCTTTTAACGCTTTCCCTTACAGAGGAAGTCATGTCCCTCCTTCGTCCCTTTCACTCGGTGGCTCGCATCAACAATCCGTCAGGCAACCTACACACCCTAGTTTATTTGGAGCGGAGAGTCAAGGACCACCTTCGCATAATATGCCGGTAGGTTCGACACCATTTTCTTTGACCGAAACGTTTGGTAACAACGCCTTCTCATCAGCCGCCTTCCCGACTGGAGGAAATTCCATTTTTGGACAATCTATTCCTATGCAAAGTACTATTCCTGCACAGGGGGCAAACCTAAGAACTTCTTCCGCATCAGAGCCTTGGAATTCTTGGCAGGGATCCGTTCCCTCGTCCGAAATTTTGGTCTGGGGTAATTCTTTCCACAATCAATGGAACCACGAACAAACTACTATGCCTATCCCCACAGGACCGACATGGGGCAACCCTTCCCAAAGTCCTTCGAATATAATGCATGCCCAACCATCTATGTCCTATTTGGAAAATCAGTGAATGATGTCTCCACATACACAAAATCCATACGCTGGCTAGGGCCATGGTTTCTACGAGAATCCAGGCCAGCAGCCGAACGTTTCCTGGTGCAAGTCAAACTCGAGGCCCCTTTTTCCCAGGTTATCACCAACAACCCAAACTACCCTTCCTGGCGACTTTGCACTTGTCAGATTTGACAAGGTTGTTGATTAACCCTATTTGTTACAATTCGTGTTGGCCTCCTATGCCGATGAAGTTTCCTTCGGACATTCCAAAGTTCGAAGCCAAGCCTAATGAAGATCCAAGAGATCATGTGACTACCTTCCATCTTTAGTGCTCATATAACTCGTTGAAAGATGACTCCGTACAGTTGCGATTGTTTCAACGTACTCTCATTGGGAGTGCCACAAAATGGTACATTGAGCTCGATCGTTCAAGATACTCTTCCTTCGGCGAGCTGGCAATGGCTTTCCTAAATCATTTCCAGTTACCTGTGAGATACGACGTTGGCACAGAGCTACTGGCCAATTTCGAACAAACGACAGTGGACCATATTTCTAATCACATCCGAGAATGGAGACGCCGAAAAAGTTTAATTAAGGTGCCAGTCCCACCAGCATTCCTACTTGAGTGGTTCCTTAAGTCTTTGGTCCCGTAGTTATCCAAAGACGTCGCAACGTCGGGAGTATTCTACGAAGAAGACGCAATCATGAGAGCTCAACAATTTGATCTCATCTATTCTCAGTCCGGTTTATTATACAACATCTTGACAGATGTGCCATGCTCAATACTGGATAAAACTAGACAGAGAGTTGGACCACATGCTGATGGTATTGTTGGTTCAGCACAAACAAAGCCCGCTGAGCAATTGACGAAACAGTTGTAGCAGTTATCTATACAACACACAGCGGCCAGCCAAACTACTACTTTCGTTTCTCCCCCTACCAAAACGTTGGGGTACACACAGTGCAATCGACTAACCGAAAGGCCACCCAGCTGCCTAAAGGAAAGAAAAAACAACGAAAGAAGGGAAAGGGGGATAAAAAACCTACTGATATGTTGGTGGGGACAACACTGAAAAATGGAAGGCGAGGTATCCATGCAACTTGTGCGTGGAAGACCACCCAACCCATCTATGCCCTCGGCTTGCAAAAGCCCAAAAGTTTGTAACGCAACAACAGCCAGCTGTGTTGACCAATCCATGTCAACATGGACAAAATCTAACCGAGGCCTCTGCAAGCATGGAAGGGGGCAGCCAAGACCCCTCTCCGCCTGCGAACAACCCTGCATCTGCGAACGTATATATGGTGAGGGGTGATGCTTTTATATCGACTAGAGCGCATGACTATAGTAAACCAAGCACTTCTGAGAAGGGTAAAGAAGTTGAACTCCCATCTCTTCCTCTACAGATTGAGAAGACGTTGGGCGAAACAATGACACGCATTCCCAAAGGCGCATTCAAAAAAGCTTCTCATAACCCAAATGCAAGGGCCGCCCAGAACTACTCTGTGGTGGAAGATTTATCACAAACCCCTTGTGCGATGTCCGCTTTGGAGGTCCTCCAAAGATGCCATTNAAAGAAGTTGAACTCCCATCTCTTCCTCTACAGATTGAGAAGACGTTGGGCGAAACAATGACACGCATTCCCAAAGGCGCATTCAAAAAAGCTTCTCATAACCCAAATGCAAGGGCCGCCCAGAACTACTCTGTGGTGGAAGATTAATCACAAACCCCTTGTGCGATGTCCGCTTTGGAGGTCCTCCAAAGATGCCATTTCCAGAGGAAAGCCTTGTTAACCACTTTAGGATCTACTGAGACTTATAATCCGGGTACAATCATGCTGGATACAACCGACTTAAAACCTCGTCTGCCTTACCACGTAGTGTTTCAGATAGTAGTGGCTTATCCAACGAAAAATTTTACTCGGAATATCTTCCGCACGGTGGTTGATAAGGGTGCCTCGACATGTGTTATGTTGTTGGCATGTTGGAAGGTCGTTGGCCAGCCCGTTTTGTCTCCGTCACCTACTCTCCTCACTGCTTTCAATGGTCGTTCGTTCCGACCACATGGTATCGTTCCTTCTTTCCCCATGCAGTTAGGAGGGAAGACCGTGTGTGTCGAGGTAGAGGTAGTCGATGCTCCCCTCAACTATAACCTCTTGTTAGGAAGGATTTGGACTTATGCCATGCAAGTTGTGGTTGCTACATTTTTTCGGGTCTTGTTGTTTCCACACGAAGGCGGGATAGTGACCATCGATCAATTGTCCTTCTCTAGACCTGACCCTGCATTGGGGGCATCCACGGTCCCGATGATTGATAATCCTAAACCAGTTGTCATCAACGTAGGGGTTTTCTTGTGCCCATATTTGATGGGTACCTTCGATTACCCGCCCCCTCAAGGCAATATCAAGTTTATATCCAATCACCATAGGGTTGAGATTTTTCAAGTTTCTTCATTCCGCACAACTTACTTCGATGATATGTGGATTCTTTCTTCCCCATCGGCCACAATGGATGGGACAGGGCACCCTGGCATGTCCATGCCCTTGTCCACAGTTGAAGTAGCGTACTCTTTAGTCCAGCAAACTTTAGCCCACACTGATCTAGCTCTTGCACAAGAGTTCGATCCACTTCCAGAGCCTATTTGGGCTCAGGGTTCTCTCACTCACACTGATTCATTAGACTTAGTCTTGCCCTCTAATGAAGCAATGACTAGTCCGGATAAACCCTGAGAAGATCTTCATCACAGATCATACTTCCTCCCAGAGTTAAGCCGAATTGAAGCAGGAGAATTCACTGTGACTATGACGGGAGATCGGTCTTGTCCTATTAATCCCTTAGCTACACATGGGGTTTACGCTGAGGGTAATATGGAAACTATCGCTGAAACCTTACCGATCAATATCTCCCAAAACCCTGGCGTCGTGGAGAATGTCTTCATCGGAGCTGACTACTCCCCCAAAGAGATTCAAATCTACACAGATCTTTTTAAATAATTCTGCGACGTTTTCGCCTGGTCTTACGAGGAAATGCCAGGCATCGATCCAAAAATAGTTGAACATGAAATCACAACGTATCCTGATGCCAAGCCGGTTCGGCAGAAGCTTCGTCCAGTTAATCCTAAGAAAGCAGCAGTCATTAAGGTTGAGGTTAAGAAATTGCTAAAATCCGGGTTTATCTATCCTATCCATTTGACCCAATGGGTGTCAAAACCCGTGTCGGTCAATAAAAAACAAGGCACGATTCGTGTATGTACCGACTTTCGTGATTTGAACAAGGCATGTCCCAAAGATAATTTTTCCACACCATTTATCGACCAGATCATTGATGAATGTGCGGGTTGCGAAGCCTTTTCTTTCATGGATGGTTTTTTGAGATATAATCAAATACAAATCAAACCCGAAGACCAACACAAAACGGCATTCATCTGTCCATGGGGTACATTCGCATATCGTAAGATGTCTTTTGGTCTCAAAAATGTTGGAGCCACCTTTCAGCGGGCCATGTCTTTTGCTTTCCATGACCTCAAGCATATAGTCGAGGCTTAGTTAGATGATTTAGCATATCGATCTTGCAAGAGAACGGATCATCCCACACACCTCCAACTTATCTTCGAACGTTGTCGCTACTTTAGGATTTGCTTGAATCCAAACAAGTGCAGCTTATGCGTAACGTCAGGACGATTGTTAGGTTTCATAGTGTCAACAACAAGGATCATGGTCGATCCTCTCAAGGTTGAGGCAATAATTCAGTTGCCCCCCCCCCACGCACAACCCTTCAACTTCAGAGTCTACAGGGCAAGGCGAATTTTCTAAGACGCTTTATCGCTAACTACGCCGAGATCACCAAGTGCTTTATGCGTTTACTTAAAAAAGACGTTCCCTTTTGTTGGGACGATGCCGCTCAACGCTCTTTCGCTGCATTGAAACATGCACTCACAACTGCCCCTCTGCTTCGGCCACCTAACTATAACAAGGATTTCCTATTATATCTGGTTGCAGCAGAGTCAACCATTGGCATGGTCTTAGTCTAGGAAGATGACTTGTTCTCAAAATATGCCATCTATTACCTAAGTCAAGGCCTCATAAGACCGGAACTCAATTATTTTCATACCGAAAAACTTGCATTGGCAGCAGTCCATGTTGTTCAACGGTTCCGTCATTATGTTATGTTTTGCAAGACCATCGTCATTGCTATCGTAAATCCATTTCAGTACATGTTGACATGACGGGTAATAGGCGGAAAAATCAGTAGATGGATAGTCATCCTCCAGGAGTTTGGCTTAGATTTCGTTTCAGTGAAGTCCAAAAAGTCACTGGTCTTCGCAGAACTTATTTCAGAACTTCCGGTTGAATCCGGTGATCTTGTGCCCGAAGAGTCACCTATTAGAAGAGATATGTTTTTTATCACCTCTTCAGATCCCTGGTATGGAGATATACTTATCTATCTCCAAAATTTGAAGTGCCCCACTACTGCTTCTCGTGATGAGCGTCGACGCATACGCCATCAGGCTAAGAATTATCTCATACTCGATGATACATTGTATCAGAGAGGTGTAGACTGCATCCTACGTCGATGTCTCACTCACGAAGAAGCGGTTATCGTGCTTAACAATTGCCACACCGAAGCTTGTGGCGGTCATTTTTCTGGGTTGACGACAGCCCAAAAGATTCTACGAGCAAGTTACTTCTAGCCGACACTTATCAAGGATTGTATCGAATCAGTCAAGAAGTGTCATCCATGCCAAATCTTCTCTCGGAAGATGAGGGCACATCCCGCTCCCATGTTTCCTGTCATCACAGTTGGTCCCTTCACCAAGTGGGGGATTGATTACACTACATGCAACCCTCCTTCAGCAAGGGGGCACCGCTATATCATCGTAGTCGTAGACTACTTCACAAAGTGGGTCGAAGCTATGCCAACGTTTAAAGATGATGGAGAGACTGCAGCTCTCTTTTTATTTAATCAGATAATAGCAAGGTTCGGCGTCCCGAGGGAGATTGTCACTGACCATGGCAGTGACTTTCAAAACCAGATGATGACCGAGTTAACATCAAAGCTTGGGCTACGGCAAGAACATTCATCACCCTACTACCCCCGAGCAAATGGGCAGGTGGAAGCTATAAACAAAACTCTTAAGACCATTCTACAGCGAACTATCAACTCAGCCAAGTCAAATTGGCATTTGATGTTATACTCGGCATTATGGGCCTATCAAACATTTGTTAAGACTACAACCGGTTTCTCACCTTTTCAACTCGTTTACGGGCTGGAGGTAGTCTTTCCCATCGAATGTCAGATCCTGTCTCTAAACTTGGCAGTACAATTATTGCCAGACACTTCTCCACTTGAAGAACGGTTAGTATACCTTGAGCAGTGTCGTGATGCGGCCCTAGCCAACGAGGCTCACAAACATAAGGTCAAGTTTCAGTATGATAGGTCCGTTCGTCCATGGATTTTCTCTGAAGGCGACCTTGTCCTGGTCTATGACCAAGATAAGGACCCCCTGGGGGTAGGAAAATTCAAACCCATGTGGTTCAGACCCTTCATCATAAAAGAGGTTTTAAAAAAGGGGGCTTATCGTCTGGTTGATTTTGAAATGAATACTTTGGCGGAGCCTAGAAATGGGCTCTACCTCAAGAAGTATTACTCATAGGCAGGTCACTGTGGGTAAATTTTTGTAACATATGTATAGTCTTTGTACTATTACTTTTTACTTTCTTTTAGTGTTATGGACGTGTCGTTGACATCATCTTTCATCATTGTGGCAGATGTCAAATGATTCTAAGGTGTTCGTTGGGTACGTAGACGGTGCTAGTCGACACACTCGGAGGCTTGCCTCCACAGCTTGGGTAATCTTTACACCTCAAGGCCAGTTATTATCTTCCGGAGGTATATGTTTAGGTGACACCACAAATAATGTCACCGAGTATAGTGCAGTTATTGAGTTGCTTCGTGACGCTTTGTCATTGGGTATCTCTCATCTCCGGGTCTATCTGGACACTCAACTGGTTGTGTCTCAGTTAAACAGAGTATACCGGGTTCATGATCCAACTTTACACCAACGATTCCTTAGGGTACGTCTCTTAGAATGAAAATTTGATTATATTACATATTTTCATGTTCCTAGGAGATTAAACCAAGTTACAGATACTCTAGCTAATCAAATTTTGGATTGGCATCTTGCACACATATGAAAGAACATTAACATAAACATGTAAATACATTTTTTACACATGATCCATAAGACACAAAAGACAAAAAACCATATATAATATCATAAAGTAACCAGAGTACATAGATGGATGCAAGCGCATCAAAAATAGGACTAATAACAAGTCACAGGGCTTATGCCCTCAAAAAATATATACAAGTAGTGCTTGTGGCACGTCAAAATGTCTAGCTAAAGTCGGGACCTGTGGGCCCTGTTATACTGGTCCACAACATTGGCTAAACGCCAAAACAACTGGACCCACATCCATGGTGCCCCCACTACATGAGACTACATAGATGGTGGAAGGTCCTCAATCTCTGCCATCGGGACCGTGCGAGTGAGCACAATAAAGTTACACTTGACCCATCTCAATGCCTTCTCAGCCTCCCCGGCTGGAAGATCTCCTGCTACTGCTGGTCCCCCTGCAGCGGCAGGTGCGGCCCTTGGCCGAGGACGATGCCTGTTCCTCGCATAGTCAGCGGGTCGCACTAGTCCCACATATGCACACAATGAATACATATCCGTCAAATACTCTGGCATAACAAAAAAATGATATATATAACAAAACAACATAAAAATTACATATACAACAAAAAAAACTACAAAGGTGGAGACTTACCCATCTCCCCTCGCTCCTCACTAGGAGGTACTGGTATCTCAGGGTCTCTCGAAAAATCAATCCCAGCATAGGGGTAATCCTCTATAACCAGGATCTGTCGTGACAGCCACGCAAAGAAGCCATCATTGAAGGACTCATTGGTCCTTCCACCACCCTGTCACGGCAGTAATACTGCGCATCTACACACAGCAGGAAGAGATGCCCGATGTCCTCGTACCACTACTCGAGGACTAAAACTCGGAACTCTCTCAAAAAAGAACGAACACAGAATGGGCCCGAACCCGAAGTTCCTGTGTCCGCAAATGGAAATCTGTCAGCTGTCTTTTCATACACTCAAGCAATGTGGTACTCGAATCAAAAACTTGTGCGTTTAAGCACTGGACTGCACAGTTCATCTGTGCACGGGACGACTGATGTAGAGTCGCAGAACCAGTAATTCACCCAATAAGCAATACTATCGCCTGTAGAAATAAGTTAGTGATCTTGCTTATGGGCACCTGTGTGCTCGTGCAGTCTGTATCAGCTACACAGTATAGGCCTATCAATTCTGCTATGTTATGCGGCCCCGCAGGAAAAGTCCAGAAATTGACTGGTTCCCCTCTCCTAGAGAGGCCAGTGAAAAAGTAAATGTCATCGACCGTGGGCACCAGTGACTGTCCCTCTAACATGAATGCCTCTGCATCCAAATGCCAGTAGTCAACCAAGGCATTCAGTAGCCTAGGTTGTGCCCACATGAAAGAACATAGGAAAAACTTGAGTAACCCACATTGCATCAAAGTAGCCACAGCATTGGGGTCTTCCCCGACCAACTCATTTACCTCTTCATGCTTTCTTTCTCTCCAATGGACATACATCCTGCAAAACACCAAGGTTCAGGAGGGTTAACCCTTGCTTTTTATGCCTTTTTCATTCCATAAGGGGGCCCACGCGTGCTGTAATGGTGACAGTCGCCTGTACACGCGGTCTGTCCAGAGACAGCCCGCGTGGACCTAGGGCCGACCTTTTAAAGGTCGATGCCCCCCTAAAAAATGAAACCCAATACATAAATAAAGACATGAAATGCAAGATAAGGGAGTTTGTACTTACTTGGTCCAGACAGAAGTTCGTTTCGTCCACTGTAGCTCCCGGAATCACCGCTTTTGACAAAGGGGGTCTTTTGGCTCCAGAGTCAATTTCCAAATCAGCAATGGTGATAATAAGCTGCCAGCTTCTATTTATAGGCTTTTTGGCTTCTTTTTGTCACTTTTTTGGCCTCCCTTATCATCTTCTTTATACCAAAAACCATTTAGAGTGATTCAGGAATTATATAGGAGGGATTTGATCAGGTATTGGGACAGTTTTTTTTTAGTTGAGTAATTTTCGACGGTCCGTGGAAAAATTTTCCGACGATCTACTTGAATATATAGGTTAGGTTTCTACCCCGATTTTTGTATCTCATTGTCTTTTTCCTTTGCCATAGGATCGATCCCATCAGGTTGTGACACGGAACCATCACAGCTGCTTTAGAAGTGTCGCAACTTGGTGGTAGAGCTTACCGGAACATGGATGCCCTAGGTAGGTCCTGGTTGCATTATGGCATCCATGTTTTCTCTAAAATACTGTAGGCTGGGGAGTCCTTGTAGTTTTTCCTGAAATACAGGCTTGCGCCTCATTTGCATGATTTCTCTTCGCTCTTGACCTCACCCTCAGGACTCCCAAAAAATAATGGATCTTCTTTTAAGCCCTTTTCAGACCCTCTAAACATGAAAAGATTGTCGAGCGATCTTGTGGCCTTTCACGCTTGTTAAACTGAAATTTGAAGTCACGTATGTCCGGCGGTAGTGTACCCCTTTTTCGATCCGGACGGTCAACTGTACGAACAAAGGTATACTCTATGGAACTTCAGTTCTCTAGAAGAGTACTCTCAGGTATAATTTTATCCCCTTTTCGGGCCAAAGGGACTAAACTTACGAAGAAGGAACCCCCACGGAGTCCATAGTTAAGCTCTTTTCAAACTCCCTAAAATTGAAAAGATCATCGAGTGACCTTATTCTTTCACACTCGTTAAACTGGTCTAGAAGAACATTCCTGACAGAGTCCATAGTTAAGCTTTTTTCAGACTCCTTAAAAATGAAAAAATGGCCAAGTGATCTTGTCCTTATCACACTTGTTAAAATGGTTTTGAATAGACGTCTTGTCAGTGCCAGTTTATCCCTTTTTCGAACCGACTAGACTATCTTCGAAAAAGGTACCCCAATGGAGTCTCATTTTATGTTTTTTCATACTCTCTAAATATGAAAAACCACCGAGCTTACCTTCTCTGGGCTCGTTAAACTTACATCGAAGGACGTTACCATTGTGTGTTTTGTTAACCGTGTTTGTGTATCTTCTACGCCAGCCTTGTAACAGTTTGCTTCTACGTTTTAACACCCTTGGCCCCCGGAGGATTTTTCCCGAGTATCATTATTTTGAACATCAATCTTGTCATTGTGCCTTGAACTTGTATGTTTGCAACACTCGTTCCTCCATTGTAACGTAACATTCCTTTATTTTTTTTTCCAAAATTATTGAAAAAGACCAAAAAAAAATCAAATATACCCCAAAAAGAGGAAGGGAAAAGTATTTCTTTATTGGCAGCATAATGAGTCGCCCTTGGATAAAGCACATCTGTCCATTTGTTCGTCAAGCTTTGGAATGTAGTATGACCTTAGGAAGTTGTTCTTGCTACATAGAGTTGTGTCCTCCTCCATTTGGTTATTCTTCCAAACATATGGAGAGTTTTCGTTGCCTCCTGCTTTGTAAACTTATGATTGATGGCATGTTGCCTAAGTCTCATCATTCGTCGTGTTGTTGTCCAAGGGAAGTTTCTACCAAGCCTAAGTCAGCCCCTCTGCAATTCATCTCTTGCCCTCATACCCGGCCATCCTGAATGTTCAATCAAGTCCTTGTTCGAAATCAATGAAGCCTTCAGTCTGATCATCAAGATTATCTAGTCCATGATCGACGAGTCGTCGAAGACCTCTGGGTAGTGAAGTCGTACACTCATATTACACTCCTACCTTGAGTTTTGAAGATTTTGAAGTTGTTGCTCGAGCTCTAAAGATCTCATCTCCAGCCATCAGGCCGTATCAGCTTCTAGAAGATGGATACTCTATATGTATATCTTTTTGATTTCGAGATGTAGCTCCGTTGTGTATTGTTCACGGCTACACTTTATATTTGTTATTTTGCAGACGACGTCTCCCGGTTCCTGGTCCGTGGGCTCACTTGTTCAGCACATCAGTAAAGATTGGTAATGTATTTCAGCCATCAGATGTTCTTCTGACCTCACACATTAGGGGGCATCTGTTATAACCCTAATTTGCACCATACATTCTTACTTGGCATCAGGCCATCTCAGATCCCTTCTTTGCCAAAAGCACTACTAAACAACTCTTTAAAAAACCTCTTTTATAAGGGCCCACGTGCCCTACTCCATTATTGCACGTGTGTACACGCTCGCTGACCTAAAACAACCCGCGTGAACCGACAAAAACACGAAAAAATGAAAGTTGCCGACGGAACACAGAGCTTTGGGTGAGTTAATTGAAACTCCTAGCCGTGCATGGCCGAGGGTTCGTCCAAATACCTAGCTTCTTTTAGCCTATAAAAGAAGGGCTAGGGGTCCCATTTGGAGGAGGAGAAAAAGAGTAAATAAACTCTACCCAATTTCATATTCCCATTGTCCCAACCCTTTAGCCATCATTGCGCAAAAAGAGATACAAAGCAAAGAAGTTGGAGGACATTTGAAGAGGAGCCCAGGATCAGGATTCGCGGAGCAGTGGCTGGTCTCGACATTTGTAAGTTGATTCATTTAAAGTAATAAAGAAATGTTTTTCCCGTCCCACTGTATGAGTTCTTCATAATACAGTAAATACATGTTTGAATCTCTAACCCATTAGTCTATAGGTAAGATGCATGTGTAGTTTTTTGTTTGTTTTGCATACGGCTCAGCTTTGAAAGGAGGATTGCTAACAAGTGATCAAGCGGGAGGAAGGATCGACATCGAACATCTGGAACAAGGTATGTTGGTCTAAACCATGTATTTGTTGAAAATGAATGGGGTTTAAGTCTGGGGACGAAAGTAGAAAGTATATTTCTTTTGATCATATCTGCATGCATAAGATAACCCTATTTGCTAGTCCATAAGGGGATTTCCCTCACAACAGGGCCTCGTGGATGGAAGAGTTTCCTTGATGAAGCAGTGCTTGATCATGATGCTACCCCACCTTTTGGACATTGCATGGTATCATCGAGTGAGCCAATTGGGTTTGATGAGGGTAGTGTTCTTACAGTGGACAACTAAACAGAAAATTGATGGTGGGACAACCCATGCAATTATGATAAATATGAAGAAAGGTCTTCMACAGTGTAGGACTTGGAGGATCATTTATTGGTCACAGAGGAGCAAATTGTACAATTGTTGACAAAGGGAGATGGTGCTCATAGATTCATTGAAACTCTTATTTGAAAAACCCCAAAGGAGAAGAGACAAAAAGGAGTTGCAAGTGGAGTCACTAGTGCAAAATTGCGAATAATCAAAGAAACGCTAGAACAAATGAAATCATATTACTTGCAGTGGTTCATGGATAGGGATCTTACTCTCAAATTTGTTGAAGAAAAGGAAAGGGAGGTTGAGGAGCTTTGCTACAAGTTGATTTTGGCACGCTCCTCATCACTTACAGCGAAGACTCCATCATCTTTGGAAATTGTGACACATGAGGGTGTGAGTGGCCCCCATGATTTGAGGAAGGAGCCTCTTGTGACAATCCCGCACGAGGAGCATTCAGAATTGTAGGTGCTTGAGGAGAGGTATGACGCAAAGAATTTTGACTATGCTCATGTTTTTCATTGTGGGGATCATGAGTCGCTTCTTTTTTAGACCCCATTAAAGATTCAAGGCTTAGTTATGGTGGATATAGTTGAGCACATTCCTTGTGGACCAGCCCGCAAGGAAGTATTTGCATCCATGGATTGGGTGGACAGGTATATGGCAAGCATGGGTACACTCTAGGAAACAGGGTCAGGCAACACCAGTAAAGCGATGGATACAATAGCGCCTACAAAATACATGAATGTATAGGATGATTCAGTGATAGGCAGCAGTATGCAAGGGTATTCATTGGCACATAGTAGAGTACAGTGGAATTTTGGGGAATTTCGTCCAAGGACACCTCCCGACATAGCCCTCGAGCATACCATTGAGTTGAGGTTACCCAGGATCAATGAGTGGATGGGTGAGCCTCAAGGAGTAGTGTATCCCTCGATGATTGATCTTCATCTAGGATATCATCAAATGAGGTTCAAGGAGCAAGATACTCACAAGTATGCTTCCAGACTTCATTATCATTTATTGGTCATTCCCTTGGGGTTGACCAACACACTAGTCATTTTCCAGTCTTTACAGAAGCATCTATTGTTGTTATTTGATGCCCTCATGGTATACAGTAGGACGAGAGAGGATCACTGGAGCTAGTTGGATGAGACAAGGGGAATTATGGCCATGACAGAAGTCTTTCATTTGGACCATGTGATCAGCACGTAAAGTGCACAAGAGGAGATCCAGACTTTGTTGGATCGGTTCACAGCGATTTCAATAAGGATTGGGAGTGGTGGAGTTCCAATTTGGTGGTGGGATCCTGACATTCATCGGAGTGATACACTACTTCAGATGATGAGGATGATCGGCAGGGTCGTGTCGGTAATGGTCTGCGTCATTGTGGAGATGTTGTGAGAGGAGTTGTTGAGTTTTTTTCTATATGGCGAGGCAAACTTTCCCTCACAATACCTTGAAGCAAATCTATCCATGAGTTGGAAGACTTTGACTTCACTGAGATGTCTTGGCGAGACATGATCCAAAAGAGTAAGTTAAGTCCTTTCAGGTATTTTTAGCTTGGGGGTGCAAGAGAGGAGAGCGCAGTCTAAGCATGGTGATCAGACGATTATGATCAAAGGGGTGCAGCATCAGCGTGATGGTTCCTTGCAAGTTTAGCTTGGAACCCTGGGATTATAGTGTTTGACAGCTCGACAACCGATACAGATGAGATGGCCAGTCTTCACTTTCTGAAGTTTACTCCTGAGGTGCATATGATTGGTTTCTTGGAGCAGAAGTGTTCTAAAGAGTCGACCGAGTTTCTACATCTTAGGATTGTTTGGCTTATCAGGGGTAGTCAAGTGGGTTCTTGTGTTAGCACCTTGCAGATCAGCGCTATGGGTAGAGGGTGTTTCACATCTTACAGGCTAGTTTGGGACCCTAGTGACTTTGCCACTTATAGGAAGCTCCGAGAGAGATTTGAATGGAGGGACTTTGCAAACGTTGTGTTGGGACATATGGGAGAGTGTACGATTTGTCAGCAGAGCAGGTCAAGGCACACTCATCCAACAGGGTTGATGCAGTCTTTGTCCATTCCAGGGCCAAGGTGGGAGGGCATGTTGTTAGATTGTATCACAGGTTTACCGAGGATGCAAAGCGAAGATTGTATGTGTGTAGGGATTGACCAGTTATCAAAGTTCACGCACTTCTCGATGATTTCTTCGGAGTATGGGGTAGCATGGGTGACAAAGCTATCTCTTGGGGAGATGTTTAGAGTTCATGAGCAGCCCAGAGTCATTATCAGTGATCGGGACAGCAAGTTTCTTAGTGCATGTTCGCAGAAGTTGTTCAGATTTGCAGGCACAAGTTTGACTTCCAGTACTAGTTTCTACCCTCATACGGATGGTCAAGCAGAGATGGTGAACCAACGGGTTGAGAGGTATCTACATGACTATGTGAGGTCATGGATAGAGTGGTTACATTTAAGTGAGCATTCGCTAGGACACCACTCATGATAGTTCGCAGACCACCTAGGATCAGCGGAGGAGGTATGTAGACGGGCACAGGGTGGAGCACAGTTTAGAGATTGGAAACGTGGTTTTCTTGAGGGTGCAGTTACATAGACTATTTCCATTGAGGAGAGGTGGAGCTGAAAGGATGAAGTCGTGCCTCTATAGTCCCTACAGGTTGACTCGAAGAGTTGAAGAGGTAGCTTATGAGCTAGAGTTTCCAGAGGGTGGCCAGAGTCGCAGTGTTTTCCATGTGTCATGCCTCAAGAAGGCGTGGGGACCATAGGTTACCACTTCCATTGAGTTACCACCACTAGAAGAGAGGGAATGAGTGATATTGAAGACCGAGGAGACTTTGGACGTCCAGGGAAGGAGATTGAGGAGTAGAGTGATCAGGGAATACCATGTCAAGTGGGGGGATTAGCCGATAGGGAATGCCACATGGGAGAGTGAGCAAATTTTGCAGCATCATGGTTTGCAGTTGCTTGAGGGAAAGCAATCTCTGGAAGGGAGGATTGTGGTGTTCATTTCCAAGTGATCAGTCCAAATGGATGGTGTAGTAGCCTAATTGACTCCCGTAGGCTATAAACAGCAAAGAAAAGGGAGTCAAGGTGATTATTTGAAATCACTTGGTTAGAAAAAGTTATATTTCAAAAGTGACATTGAGTAATTAATTAAAAAGGTGTTTTAAGTTACTTGAGTTTATAAAATCACTTTACTTTATTAAAAGGTTAAAAGGGTCCCAAAATGGTCAATAAAGAAATAAATGGATAATAAGAATGCTCTCTCTCATTATGCATTGTTATTTTCTTAAAACGAATTTGAGAAAGTTCTTGTGGCTTTGAATCTTAGGACAAAAACTCTAGAGGAAAATATGTGTTTCGGTGGTGAAACCATCCACCCAAGCTAGTCATAGAGAGAAGATCATTCAAATATTTTCATTGTGCTTTATTTATGGCAGATTTTATCTTTTGGTCATTGAGTTTTATTATGTGCGGCTGAGTTTTATTATGTGTGAGTGAGTTTTTATTATTGTGGTTGAGTCTTGCTGGTGTATGGGTTGAATGCTCTTGAGGAGGCTAATTTTCCATCAAAGAGGGTCAAACTACTTCATGGTTGCATTTATTTCTTAAAAGGGGGGTGAGTTACCTTATTGTAGGGTCATTTTCCTTCATCATGGTCGAGTTCCACTATGGTTGGCAAAGTTTTCTCAAAGCAGAGGTCATTTTACCTGTGGTTGTTATATATTGTTGGGGTCAAATTTATTTTTTCCAAGAGGTTCGAATAGTATTGGTTGTCATCTTCAGGACTGCCCACAATTTTTTTGAGTCGTTGCACAGAGTTGTTGGGTCGATCTCCTTACCCTCAGTACTGTTCTCATTCAACGAAGGTCACGGCATCACATTTACACCTACAGGACCAATTATCTTAGTGTTTTTGCAGAGGAAGCATACTAAATATTGATCAGGTTTCTCATTGTTTGTTATTGTATTGTTTATTGGGCTTTTTGTTAATGTATAAGTCACAATTTCGTCTTCCTTTATGTTATTGTTAGAATATTTATGAAAAGGAGCAACTGTATTGTTGCCATATAATCTCAAAGCAATAAGTTTATGAATCTATATTTTCTGCATTTTTTTATAGACGGTTAGCAAGCAATCAAAATTGTTAAATTGTGAGTAATGACGGTTTACATGCAAACTCTTTAACAAAATGTCCACACCAATATAGTTAACAAAATTTGGAAAAAAGTATATATATATCAAAGCAATAAGTTTATGAGTCTATATTATGTGCATTTTTTTATAAATTGTTAGCAATCACTCAAAATTGTTAAATAGTAAGTAACGATGGTTTACATGCAAACTATTTGACAAAATGTTCACACCAATATAGTGAACAAAAATTGAAAAAAAATGTGTATATATATATATATATTCCACATTCTAATTTACAAAAAAATATAATAAAAACATGAATAACCTTTTTAAAAATAATAGTTTAGAAAGATGATTCATTTCTTCCTACTTGTAAAAGAGTTCCTCTTGACCTAGTAGCATATGTGAGAAAGAAACTTTTAGTTGCTTATTTATTTCTTCCTACTTGCCTAGTAGCATTTGTGAGAAAGAAACTTTTAGTTGTTTATTTTATTTTCTTTTGGGAAATTGGGTGTTTTTGGACACTCAAATCATCTAACCATCTTAGCACTTAATATGTATATTGCATTTTCATTTTTTTTATTAAATTATTGATTGAAAAAAAATATATCATTAACATATGATATTAAACATAAATATATTAAAATAGATTTGTCTAGAGATCAATAGAAAAACCTAGGTGCGAACCTCTTACTATTTAAAAGATCCATCGTTCATATAGATGTGTATGTGTATATGGAATGGACATGGAAAATGTAGGTACAAATCTCTTACAATTTAAAAGATCCAACATTCAAATGGATGTGTATGTGTATGTGGAATGGACATTGAAAATGTAGCTTAAGGACATGTGGTTTTGTTCCTATTAGTATTTCAATGTTGTTAACGTCACAAGGTGACCAAAAATGTATATTCTAGCAATTTAAAATTTTCCATTGGTAAAGGCACATAACATCCTCACAATTTTGACCCGTTGAAATATGCAAACTTGTTATGACACCAATAAATAAGTGATGCCTCCAATTACCAACATATTAGTATTTCAATGTTGTTAATGTCACTAAGTGGCCAAAAATGTATTTTCTAGCAATTTAAAATTTTCCAACAATAAAAGCACATAACATCCTTACAATTTTGACCCCTTGAGATATGCAAACTTGTTATGACACTAATAGGTAATGCCTCCAATGACCAACATAAGGAGTAAGTGAAAACATTTTGAGGTAAAGTTTATTGGAGATGTTGATTAGCTTCATCTTTATCGAAAGAAAAAATAAGTAAAAACGTTGTGAGGTAAAGTTTGTTGAAGATGTTGATTAGCTTCATCTTCGTCAAAAGCAAAGAATAGAAGATACTAGCCTGGCATGCAAAGTGATTGGTCCCAATGCACTGGTAGGTGGTATAATTATGGGACCACTTTAAGCAATGAAACGAATGGTGAACAAACATCTTGGATCTTACTAAACAAGAACATCTTTTTTACCAAAAGGGGTAGAATTTGTAGTCAAATTTTCTAATGTGGGTGATCCAAGTGTCACTATCTTTATCTTTATGGTCAAATAAATTTGACCTCTGAAATTCAAGGAAGCCTGCAATTTTCTGGGTGGTACCAAGATGGGAAGGTACATATCTCTACATTAGTTATTTAACTTTTTCATTTGTTAACTGCAATGTGTAATCTCTTAAGCATAGGAGTTACTGTTTTACTACTTTTTTGCCTTTGCTTAAGGAAATAAAGTTGCACGAGTTAATTTTTATGCCTTCTGGTTTACATGATTGAACTCAATTGGATCACTATTGCAAAAGTTAGGTTGATAGTGTTATTTCATTTAAGTTTCAATCAACTAGTTTACTAGTTGTCCAGCATTGAGCAACCATCAAACTTCTTAAATAATCAAGAATTATAATATATTATTCCTTATATTATTTTGCAAACTATTGTAGACTTTTGCAACGGATATGAACAAGGCCCTCTTATACCTGTTATTTTAACTAGTAGGTAACTCAAGATGTCATTGATATCATTACATTTTTAGATCATTTTTATGTCCTTTSAAAGGGTAAGTTGCYCATTGCTTATGTTTTTACCATTATGGTTGTTTTACATTTAATATGTGAGTTGTTCAAAGTTTGAATATGTAGTTGATCAAAGTTTGAAGTGCATGCTGGTTGGGAAAGGGACAAAGCCCCTTAAGTATCTTTGTGAAGTGGTTCTTAATATTGTCTCCTTYGTGTTAATTGAGAAAATATCCTGACCAACAATAGTTAACTTTTTGTTGCATTGCCCATTTCCAAACAATTATCAAAACATCCATCTTTTGGATGGACATGCATTCACTCCATGAATATCCTGACCAACAATAGTTAACTTTTTGTTGCATTGCCCATTTCCAAACAATTATCAAAACATCTATCTCTTGGATGAGCATGCACTCACTCCATGAGGTGGTACTCGCTAGCCAACCCAAATATCTCTGGTGAGAAAGTTGCTTGATCCACACAACAATGTTGATTTTTTTCCAAGTGTGTGCATGATGGTGAGCTTATTGTTTGTGATAGATGTCCCTAAGCCTTTCACACATGAGAGCATCTTATTCTGCAATTGATCTCTTATCTTCTATTCAATTTGGTTTGAAGAGAGGACTTTGTCTTGTCCCAGCCACTGTTGATCAATGTGTTTATTGTTGTCTAGTTGGGTTACTTAGAAAGTATGATTATCTGATGCTCATCAATGGGTTCAAGCAATTGATATCACCCAAAAAGACTCTTTTTCCTTCCTTCTGTTTAAATTTTTGTGTAAGTTTTCTTTACAAGTTGAAATAAGGTCGGTGGTTAAGGTGTTGCAGAAGATTAAATGTCATAGCTACTAAAGTCTACAGCCCAAGACACGATAGTGTGTTGCGAAAGATCATGTTGAAAAATACACAACCAAGAAAACCCGAATAGCGAACATCGTTAGGAAGAGAAACAAATATGGCGATCACACAAGTCAAGTCAGAGAGGGCCTATCGATATACAACAACAATGTAGTGAGAAGGCCTATGAATATACGACAACAAAGTGTGGCCAAAGGGTTTATCAATATACAACAACAAAGTGTGGCCAAAAAGCTTATCAATAAACGACAACAAAGTAGAACCAATAGGTTTTGAACTCCACCCCCCACCACCCTGATTTTCTGTCCTACCCTTTAAGACAGAATAAAGATGGAGGACAGCTTTGAAGAGTTTGTGACCTTGGTAATTAATGTTAATATTAAATTCTGAAAGTAAAAATTGACATTGAGAATATCAACTTTACTTAAATTTTTAACACTACCAATAATTGTTTCAAGATGTTTGAGTGGTTAGCAGTCATGGATCTCCAGAAAATTGAAACTACAGATATCCTCTTGCTCCAAGAGACAAAGATAGAAGACCGAAAGCTACTAGACATCAGCAAATCAAAGTGGAAGAAGAGTGCTGGCAAAGCAGTAAGCTCAAGGGGCTCCTCCGGAGGGCTGGCAACTCTTTGGACAGAAGATGCATTTCTTCTTAACAAAGCCCATGAAACCCAACACT
>JASDQU010738883.1:95255-109956 GCA_032191745.1 Picea mariana
TATAAAGTGACTTTATGAAAAAGACCCACTTTTAAGTTGTGGACCACATTCCTAGGTAAAAGTTTAAAAACCCATAGGAACCACTTGTCTAAGGTACAAATCTTCATTAAAATTCAACATTTACAAGACAATTTTTCTCTTAGAATGGTTTGTTAGGATATATACTAGTCCATTGCATAGTTATACTTCCAAGATTGTTAGAACAAGTTGGCTTACAAGCAACAATTTTGTAATTTTGGGACTTCCTTAAAGCCAAACCCCTAAAATGTCCTTTTTGGTTTGTATTATTACACTATCTAGTACGACCACAACATATTTTAATACAAACTATATGTGTTTCAGTGACAAAAAACTAAATAAATAAATAAGCATATGGAAAAAGAGAAATCATTGACTGTTCATGAATAAGGAGAAGTCATTAACAACATTTCTTAAATTCGAAACATTTAGGAATTAGTTATGACCAAAGATTAGAGGGAAGAGGAGGCAATATTTCCATACATGAAGCAATCATTATCGGGAATAAAAAAGGGGTGGTGGCAGCTTAAATATTCTAATAATTAAAACCACCACTAGAGAACAAATTATGGCAATACTCCAAAATACCTACAAATTAAATTAATTTTTTTATGAAGCTTGTAGAGGAAATTGAAAAAGGTGAGTATTGGGGATGTACTACAAGACAACCAAGGAAAACTTATAGTGGTGTATGTAATGAGCATAGGTAAAGATACCAATAATTTAGCATAGATTCAACGAGTCAAAATGAGATTAGATTTGGCATGTAAATTGGGGTTGCAATTGCATGATCCAGGTGGATATCGGTGGCCACCCATCTATTCCATTGGCTCAAAAAATAGTTTTCCACCTTGGTAGTTTTTGTTTTCTAGTTTTCGGGTCCCGAACTTCGAGGGTCGTTTTGAGGCTCTAAACATCATTTTTAGGGCTCACCACAGTTAGACTATAAACATAGTCATGGTTTGACAACAACATGTGTAGTCCTCGGATAGACCTTTCCAACGAGTTATTGTGTGCCCCAAACAAAGATCGTATGCCAAAGTTACGCCCCCGGGAAGTTCATACACCAAACTACCCAAAACAGGGTCCACAAAACTATTGTCTTTTCATCTTCCGGGGTTAGGGTTTTGGATCTTCTTTAAGATAAAATCTCTTCTCAGAGATAAGTTGCCACCAATATGGTGAGTCTTTTAGTCTGTATTTTTACAATTATGTACATTTCACACATTAATAGAAATTGTGTATTATTGTATCTCTGTGTTCTGATATATTTTTGTTATATTATTGGATATCTGAGATATCTCTGTACATTTCTTTATTATATCTTCGTTCTCATTTCGTGTCGAAAACAATCTGGATAAGTGGTGTCAGGGTAGGCTGCTCTTGATCGTTTTTCACTACATGTCCCCGATGAGGTCTGAGTATAGCAAGTCGGGTCTCGATCTTGTCTCTCTTGAGGACAATCACTCTCACACTCCCAAGAAACCCTCCATGGCGGAATAAAAGAAAAACGATGGAGCAGAAGATTCTATTATTCTGTTGCTTGAGGAGGCTCTCATGTGACAAAGGGATGAAATGATGGAGAATTTTTCTCACATCCTTTGATGCTTGCCAATAACAACAGGCACATCTTCATCAATCGGCCACTTTGGAGGCACCTCGCCTTTCAAGGTACAAGTTAATTTTGATATTCCCATATTTGAAGGACATATAGATGCAGATGCCCTAGAAAATGGTTAAATCTGCTAGAAGGTTATTTCTTTGTTCACAATTTTTCCGACAGAGAAAAAATCACCTTCGCACTCCTTAAGGCTTTTCCCCATGTCAAACATTGGTGGGAAACTTATTGGGATCAAAGTTCCACAGAGGAATCTGGAATATTTGGGGCCGAGCCCACTTGGGATTTTTTTGTGGATGCGGTCAAGGAACACTATTACCCTATTGGCAACTATGAGGACCAATACATGAGATGGACCACACTGCGACAAGAGAGGAGCCAAGCAGTGTCAGAGTTCACCAATACCTTCCATACCTTGTGCACCAAGCTAGGTATCAAAGACTCTGAGGGACATCTGGTTCTAAAATACCGTGGGACTCTACAAAGATACATCCAAACTGAAATGGATTTTCTTGACATCTCATCATTGTGTGTTACTTATCAATATGTTTTTAAAATCGAGCAAAAATTTAAGCACCAGAACAAACGGGAGTTTGGGTCTATAAATCCACAATAACCAAAGTATGATAAAGATGGTCCTAACAAAAAGTCTCCCGAAAACCAGTCCAAGCCATAGGAAAAGAAGGGTCACGAAAAAACGAAAGACACCGAAAAATGGTGTGATTTCCACAAAATCCCCTGGCACAACACCAATGAATGTTGCTCAAAACAGTTATTGGTGGCTGAGATAAAAAACAAGGAGTCGAACCCTAATTCAGAAAATACTGGTAGAAGACAAATCATTGACGCAAACCCCACTACTATTTTCGCGACGCAACAATTCAACCAGAAGAACCAACAAATCCTTAAGAGGGGGAGCTCCTTTTTCATTCACAAATGTGGGTGAAGGGGACCCCACTGCATTTTATTGTTGGTAGCGGAAGCCAAAAGAACCTCATCTCAGCAGAGGTCGTCCAACAGTTGGGATTGTCGATAACACCACACCTGCAGCCATACAACAACGGGTGGCTTCGTCGGGGACAAGATCTCCATGTCAGCGAGCAGTGTTGCTTGTCATACGACATCCAACCCTTGAAGGATGAGGTATTATGTGATGTTGCCCAGCTGGATGTTTGTGATGTTCTCTTGGGCCAACCATATATGTGGAAGCGCCATGTTATCTATGAGTCTCGACCCCGTAGTGTCGTTGTTACTCTAGGGGGTCATCTCTACAAGATACCAGAGGTAGTTCCAACTATTGTCCCACCTAAACAGTGCCGCAAGGTAGTATCTCATACTACAAAATTTAGCTTCTTCACAATCTATTCAAAGGGTGAACAGAAGGACACTGCAATCACTACAGCCTCAGTCCAAGCACCTTCTATCCAAGAAAAGCAAGTTGACAAGATTGCAGCAAAGCGTAAAGATTCCTTATGCACACAGTCATTTCAGGTAGCTCGACTGGTTGAAGAGACTCGACCCCGCCAGCAATAGGTTCATGACAACCTTCAACAAACTAAGCAACACAACTTCTCTAGCAAGGCAAGCAACTCACCAAGGTTCAGGTTCAGGAAACGCTTCCCCCTCTCCCCCTAGAACTCAATGCAATGGAGACCATTGCTTCCTAAAGAGGAAGGATTGATCCAGGTGGATATTGGTGGCCACCCACCTATTCCACTGGCTCGAAAAATAGTTTTCCACCTTGGCACTTTTTTTTCTAGTTTTCAGGTCCCGAACTTCCAAGGCCATTTTGAGGCTCTAAACAACGTTTTTAGGGCTCAACACAGTTAGTCTATATACAAAGTCACAGTCTGACGACAACAAGTGTATTCCTCGGATAGACCTTTCCAACGAGCTATCATGCGCCCCAAACAGAGATTGTATGCCAAAGCTACGCCCCTGGGAAGTTAATACACCAAACTACCCAAAACGGGGTCCACAAAACTGTTGGCTTTTCATCTCCAAGGGTTAGGGTTTTGGATCTTCTTTATGATAAAAATGTCTTTGGAGCCTCATTGTAAAACCATCTTCTTGAGAATGCAAGTAGCTGTTACATCTTTTCTCAGAGATAAATCGCCACCATTCTAGCGAGTCTTTCACTCTATATTTTTACAGTTCTGTACATTTCACACATTATTATTATTAAAAATACTTATATAATTAGGTGGATTAATTGGGAGAAGGTTCACTAACACTTACCTTCCCTTCATGCATGAATTATAAATATCTTAAATAAAATTGGCCATATATTTTTTCTCATACAAATTAAAGTAGAAACAAATATTCAAAGAAACTCCAAATAAATTTTGTTTTCCCAACAATGATAGGACCTTGATCACCATGACATGGAGAAAAAGCTTAATCATGGAGATACACAACTAAAATAAAGTAATAATAAGCCCAAAGTTAATCATGCTCAATAAGGTTAATTACAAACAAGTAAATTAGGCCTTCATTTAGTGCAATCCAAGGAGAAGGGATAAGACCATAGAGAATCACAAGATCAATTGGATTAAGGACACTTGGAATGAGTTTATTGGTTGCAATGATGAATGGAAAATAGACTATCATTTTTTTTTAAGTTATTGTGGAGGCTATAATTGATAGATATGGTAAGTTAACAAGGCTGCATGGCAGCATATACCTGCCGAAGAGGGTACTTTCCTTGCCCACTGGTATATACTTGTTTGTATAAAGTCCACTAAAACAATATATATATTTAAATTCAAATTAATTTAAATATATTTCAATAAAATATTTATCAAAAAAACTTATGAAGTGTATGCCAGCAGTAAAAATAGCAAGAAAATAAGGTTTATCTCGTTTCAACAGTGAAGTCCATGTGACCTTTGCTTCACTATAACATATTGATTTAGTGTTTTAAAATATATATTATAAATTTAAATCTGCTCTCTAACACATTGATTTAGTGTTTTAAAATAGTTTCTAAAATATATATTAATATATATTAATATAATGTCTTAAAATAATTTTTAAGATATTAAATATATTAGTATATCAAAAAGAGTTGTTTAAATGTTTTAAGTTTGATTTTTTTTTTCCAATCCAGCTACTTAAATTTGGATTAAGTCTCAATTTTTTGTTGTTTTGAATAAAATTAAACAAAATAATATAGATTGAAAAAAGCAAAACATACAACATAAAACATACAAAATAATATATTGAAAATTGTCGGTCCCGCAGACGGAGCAGCGCCGGAACTACTTATATACAAAATAATTGCCGGTCCCGCAGACGGAGCAGCGCCGGAACTCGTGCTTTCTCGTCTCGGGCCGCCCGCAGCCGGCGTACGAGCAGAGACGCAGTCCGGCGCACGGATGCCGCTTTTTGAACCATTCCACCATGAACTTGGCCGCCGGATGAGATTCCGGCGGAGGGACGTTGCATCCGAAGTCGCTCAGGAGCGGGCAGGCTCGAAGAGACGAGGACGAGAAAGCGGGATTCAGCGTTGTGGTGGTTCTTAAATTTTTCATCCACGCCGGTCGCAGGGCTCGCAAATTCTGCTGCGATTTCCAGTGTTGAGGCGGGTAAACGGAAGCCAGCTCTCGGGCGTTTGCCTGAACCAAGAACCGGCGGCCTTCAGCAACGTTCTTGGAAATGCCGTACCCATCCTGCAGGCAATGGGCGTCGATGTGACCAAGAAAAGCCGCGCGAGCGCACAGCGCTACTCCTGCCTTCAAGTCCTTTGCAAGGTTCATTTATGAACCGCCGCCGGCTCGGCAATAACACTTTGATTTCAACAGCCAATGAAATCTTGCCAAAACGTTTTTTAAATAATTGAAATAAATTAAAAAATCGATTGGTAAAGTGTGACATTGGAAAACAATGCAAATTATTTGGTCAACGCATCGATTAATACATGGTCAAGAGCGAACTCATCGCTATATACCTGGCCTTCGGCAAGTATAATAAAGTTTCTTTTACTTTTCACGTTGTTTTTTTTATTTTAATAATAAATCTAGACTATTATTTTGGTTTATTATGTAAAAGGGTGTGCTTTTAGAATATCATTGTTAGTGAAGTATTTTTTTTAATGAATTAGTTGAAGTTTTCATACTAACTTAAAAATTGATGATGTGATGATAATTATGGTGTATAATTGTTGTGTCTTAATATAAAACAAAAATTATAAAAAAATACCTTTTTTTTTTCCAAAGAATACAATCCTTCACTTGTTGTGTTGGGCATTTCGAGTAAGGACGCTTGTACCTTGCCAATCTCCCATTGATTTTCCCTCTTTTCTTCAATTTTCTAAATGGAGTGCAATAATAACTACTACTTTGAAATACTAGCTAGCAATCCCAAAAGAAGTCAATAACCCAATAAGATTTGATTTCAAAATCTTTATAAACTTTACACTAAACATTTGATAATTAATAAAATTAAAAACTTATTTTTATTTAATTTAAATAAATATTATATATTATTATAAATTAACCTATAAATCTAAAAAAATCTTTAAATTATAAATCATATATTTTTATATTTATATTTTTCATAACAATTCTATTTTTCTTAACTATCAGTACAATTGATTACATTAAAATTAAAATTTATTATAATGTCATTGAAATTAATCATATTAATATTTTTTTTTACTATCAATATAATTCACTACATTGAAATTAAAATTTATTATAATGTCATTGAAATTAACCATATTAATATTTATTTGTGCTAGATTATAAGATTTCTATATAAGCATTTTTTATTCATATTCTAAAAATTATTAATATCATATTTATTTGTTATTACTTCCAAAATACCCCTTAGTATAAGTTTTGTTGCCCAATCAACATTGATGACTCTTAATGTGAAAGTATTTTTGATGTTAGTTTTATTATACTTGTTGCCAGGCATAGTATATAGCATTTGATCAATTGTTAAATATCTATTAGTTTGTTGGTTGACTAAAAGAATTGTATATTTTTCCATAGTTTCATATTAGATATCGGATTTTTTTTATTCTTTTCAATATTTAAATTTATTTATGTGTCATTCCATTGGATGATGGGATTAAAGTGTTATTGTCGAGCAGGTTACAGCCTTACTCTATAATTTTTGGTAGATATATTTTCTGCCTCTTTAATTTGTTAAGATTGCATTTACTATGTGTAATGTTCCCAAGCCAATATGCCAGGAACATCACGTCTTGCATGAATTTTAAACTTTTTCTAGTTGTGGTATTTCGTCAAACTCTTCGTTGATTTACTTGTTTGTATGTGTTTACTTGCAAGTTGATCTCTTGATTTCGGCCTTAGGGTTATATTGATGATTTATATGTGTGTTTGCAGCAACAGATAAGAAGATAAGCAATGAAACATACCTCGACCATATGCAAGACCAACAATGCAATAGACAACCCAACAATGATCCAGATATGCTCTTTATTCATAATAATAAGAACCTGTTACAATGAGGAGGTCGATTGGAATGCTCAACAGATGGCTTCCATAAACATAATACAAGCTGCTACAAAATGCTCCAATAGAAGACTACAAGCCTCCAAAGGATGAATACTCAATGAAGACCAATGCAAGAATAGATCTGAGTTATATGAAGTGACAAACCCCTAACCTGAATGATGCCACGCCCTGCTGGAATGCTGAAGCTCCTTAATAATTCAGCTCTGCTACCAAAGATGTCCAAACCCTCTGGTAAATATGCCAAACAGTAGATCGGGTCATTGCAAGAACAACCCAGGTGCTCAAATCTCCAAGACCCCTCTCAAAGTCATCTATCTAGCCTCCTTCCAAGGAATGGTGTGCCCCCCTAGATGCCTAAAACCCTAGATAATTCGACCTTCCTCCTAGAGGCCTCCAAATGCTCCACAAAACCACTAGAATGATAGATCGGGGCTTGGTTACCTCCCTGGTGAAGTCCCAAACGAAATAATGAAGATCTGATCTACCAAATGGTTGAAATCACTTTATGAAGTGTGCTCCTCTCCTCCAATTCATCCCATGCATCCAATAAATTAAATGACACATAAAACTCCATCAGAATGCACTAGATCTAATGGCCAAGACCCTGCAATGAAAACCTAGGTGCTAGAATCTCCAGAAGCCCTGCCAATCACCTGCAATGAACTTCCATCAATGGATGGTGCGCCCCCCTTGTTGAAAACCCCCAATGGTGCACCCTCCTTCTCTTCCTGTGCCTGTGGTTGGTGTAGAACCCTCCTACACTGAGTAGATCTGAACTACAATGGTGTGGGGGAGTATTGCATCCCCGAGACCAAGCTTGGGACAAGCTAGGTGGAATCTTTCACCACTGAATCGTCCTCTAGGGTTTGTTAAGACAAAACCCTCAAAACCCCCAAGGTATGGGTTCTCTTGCTAGAAGCCAGATATCAAAATGATAATCATACATGAATAAATGAGAGAATAGATGCCCTTGCCTCTTCTTTATACTTCCTGCTCACCTTCTCTCTCCAAAGTGACTTTTTTTTTTAATTATTAATTAATTAATTAAATCACTTTAATTAATTAATTAACCTTTTTACCTATGAAAAGCGCCTTATCTCTCCTTGTGGATTCCCTGGCCACTGAAAGCCACTTCTCATCATCCTAACCTGTAGTGTTGTTCCTCCCAATTCCAATGAGATATTACACTGAGAGGTTCCTCCAAGTATTGTGCCCAAAATGACCTCCTCAGTGAATTTAATTAACCTATAGCTCAAAATACTCAAAATCATGGAAATCGTCGAAATGCAACGGAACCAAATCCAATCTCTGTGGAATGGATCATAATGATGAAATAGGATGAGTGATGCAAGTCGGACCCCAAAATATACCTCAATATCTCCTGTACTCGCTATAATCTCCAACTGGCTACCTTGGTCATCATAACACTGTGTAATACCCTGATGTCCCAAAGTGGGCACATTACAGTATGTTGTCCTAACACTAAATATACTTTAACATAGATAAAAAACTTTCAACGGCTGATGAATGTAACTCTTACTTGCACTTGGAAAAGTCGGTGGTTTCTCCTATTGTGGTGGTGGTTACAAGTGGAAATCTTCTACATGAAGAACGACACCAAGACAAATCATTTTCATGCTGAGTGGCATCTATAATGATATCTATTTCAAATTCTTGATGAAAGAGTTGTATGATCCATGAACGCAAGACAACGTATTTTGCGTGTGCATTCCAAAGAATGATGTCGACGATGATGATTGGACAAAGTTATTGGTAAGCTCTTTCATGTCTAAAAATGTTGAAGCCAGGGGATTTAGAGTCATGGATTTAGAAGATTTGCAAGAATATTTGGATGAAGAAAGAGCCAAAGGAAATAGACAGCAAGAACTAGAATACAACATTGGCTCTTTCATAGGGAAAAGATTCTCAGAAATAGTAATCAACTTTGTACTAGATTTTTGGTTCAAAGTGGATGGTTTCTCCACCTCTTTGGTATCCATAAGGACAATAAGAGATCATCTTGTAAATAGCAAAGGAAGTGGGTTCGCTGCAAATGCTTTTCTAATGAAAGCTATTGTCCAGTTTAATGTCGATAACATCCAAGTTTTCCAAGTGCTCACTTTTAGAGGTAATTGTCTCAGCTCCAAAACCTTATCATTTACAACATGTGGTGCTAATATGATTTGTTTTATAGGTTGGGTCATGCTTATTTCGTTTGACTGTGGTGACATTGCCCCGCCACTTTGTGAAGCTAGAGTGTAGTCATAGTAGTAGCCATTGGTATTGCTTGTGTCATGGATTGTTTGTATATGTATTTGAAATGGTTGTTTTTAGTAAGAAGCCATATTATAAGTTTTTTTCAGTAATAATATCAGAGATAGTATGCATGGTATCCAACATAGTAGCAACAAGTCTGGCTAAAATGGTTTGTGGGAATAGGGAATATGAGGATAGTGATATGCAAATGAACTGGGTATATATTCCCACGGGGTCTCCGGTGAACAAATAATTAAGCGACCTTACTAATAGATAAACTGACTTGCCTAGCATGATGAGGATGCTTAGATGGAAGGTGTTGCATCTAAAATCATCTTCAGAAGGTGTGCAATCCGTGAATGGATTTGTATGCCACTTAGCGGGAAAAACAACGATGTACCAACCAAAATGTTTTTAAAATATTATAGTTTTAAGTTTTTGTGGAGCTATTGACATATGTATGCAGTGAGCTAACCATCATTTGCAAAGGCTAGTTTACATATTTGTCTTTACTGGATGGCAATGGGCTAAGGTTACTAAATTACATAGGGCTAACAACATTACCCTCCCGCTTAATGGTTCATGTAGCTTACAAAGAGGTTAGTTCGGTGTCTCTGTACTACCCCACCAATCAATAAAGTGCTTCTAAGTGTTCTTATACTTCCACCCAACTCCCAAAAGAAACACTAAGATATGGCACAAGGAGCTTCTTTTTCCCACCCACTGGGTGTGTGCGTTGCAAAACTCGGGGCCAGTGCCACGCACAGTTAAATTGACATTGGCATTAAGCTCCCAAAGCTATATTATTTTTTTTGCCTATAGTATAATATTATTATGCTTTCACATACCTATTTATTCATGCTAATTCTTCTAGGGGTAAAGGTAGTAGTAGTTGGTGCATTTGAACTAGAGATAGAGGCATAGGCCAAGGCATCACAGGGAGCATTGCTTTCCTCATCCAACCCTAATTGATCCAAAAATGAAAGGTATTATAAACAGATTGTCATTAAATTGATGCTCATGGGTAAATAAAGAGCTCAACCATCATTAATCATGCTACAAATAAAAGAAGATAACAACAAGAAGAAAGAGAAATAGACACAAAGAACTTGTTAGCGGAGTTCACCAATGTGTGGCTACGTCTCCGGGTCCGCTTCCAAGTGGATGACCACTTTATTGATCTTTAATGCTCAAGTTCTCTTTACAATTGTTCTTTGTTGTTACAAACATGCTTATGATCTGTTGTACAAGACCTCCTTGTGCAGATGCACACATGTCTCAATTAGATCCTCTCAAAAAATGACTCAATGCCCCTCAAAACATGAGAAATGGGCCATTAGCTCAAGCTGCTCTCACATTCCCTGCAATAAAAAAGTACCCTCACAAGCTCAAAGGGCCTGGTTTATATAGTTTTTAGGCTCAGTTATGGAAGCCTAACTTCCCACAAAGATCTGGCCTCTTTTTGGGGTCAAATCCCCCTCCATATGGCCAAAAAATCTCCAAAAAGGCCTAATCTGGGCAAAAACTATAATGAAAAAACCACTTTGATATAAAAAATCAAAATAAGCCCCCCTAGGCTAGGCGTGTGCCCCTTTTTTAGAGTCGTATGGGCCATATGGCTAAGCGCCAGCCAAAAGGGCGCTACACGCTTGGCCCCTCCTCTGTTAGCTCCTGGTCAAAAGGCGTAAGCATGGGACTTAGGGTCTAATTGGACGAATAAGCCCCCCTTCAATCGACCTTGGCTATTGGTTCACCCCTGGTTCCATGGTGGTAGCCTCTGGTTCGGCGACCCCGTGCCTTTGATTTATCATTTGAGTGTATATGCGTTGGGGTTAATTGTATTCAGTCGTGTGGTGGTGTTTGCGCATCAAACTGGGGGCTAGGGCTAAGCCCCAGCCCTTTCCTGCGCATCAAACCGGGGGCTAGGAACCACCATGGGTGGACTGGTATCCTGGCCCTACCAAGACTCTTCCCCATGCCCAGAGGTCGCGTGTTCGATTTCTGTGGAGTTCATATAATTTTACAACAACCAACCAATGAAGGGGTGCCACGTGGCATCCCATGACTGGGCCACATGGAACCATTAAATTTGTCCACCGGGTGACACTTGTCAAGCGATGATTCGACCACATCTACCACACTTGCCCAGTCAGCATGTCAACTCAACACTCTGCCACGTCACTATATGACCTGTACGGTCAGCTGCCACGTCAACACTGTACAGACTACACAATCATCAAATTTTTGCATGTTTGGCCAAACGATCATAACGCAATAACTTTCGCATACGGTGTTTGTTTGAGAAACAAATATATGGTTGAAATCAGCGCAACGAGACAGAAACAATGGAACTACTTTCGTCTGCTTCCGAGAACTTTTATTTTTGAGCATTTTTCTGGACCTGAGGATCCTCCTGTATCAATCCTCCCCACTTGGAAGCTTTTGGACCTCCAAAAGTCTGGTATCAGTTGGTAAATAAGTGAGGATACTGCGCCCTCACTTTTCTGGTCTCCATACATCTGACTTGACTTGGATTTGTGCCCTTCAATCCCACTCGAAGATATTCCACATCACCCCTGTGAGAAGTACAAACTCTTTTGTCCAAAATGGTGTCACCTTGTAACTGATTCATATAATCAGGAGCAAAATCTTATATGGAAGAAATCTAAACATTCTCTCCTTGATCCTCGATCATAGGAGGATCATACAATCTCAAGTTTTCCACATTTACAACTGAATAAATTTTCATATATGGAAGCAATTATAACCGGAAAGCATTAGAACCAATCTTGTCTAAAATTTTGAAAGGACCATAGCGAATTGGTTTTAGCTTTTTACCTTCTCCTTGCAATCTTTCCTTACTGATGTATAACCATACTTGATCTCCCACTTTGAACCGATGATCAACTCGATGCATGCCATGTCTCACCTTGTACTTGGCTTGGTTTTTCTCCAACTGTTCATGTACTACCTGATGAATCAAATGGTTCTATTCAATGAAATTTGTAGCCTTGTCCACATCACTGTGTTTGTTTACTGCAATGTCTTTCCCAAAGATAAAATCCAAAGGATATTTTGGCAAGTATCCCAAACGTATTTCAAATCGAGATCTCCGAGTAGAAGAATGTTTGCTCAATTATAGGCATGTTGCAGATAACACAAATGTTCATCCCAAAGTTTAGGATGTTTGTTGCAATATGCCCGAAGCAGATGCACTACTGTTATGTTCACCACCTCTGCCTACTCGTCCGTCTGTGGATGAAATGTTGTGCTCTTCTTCAATATGGTGTCCATAAGTTCCCACAAGTTTGACCAAAATTTCCCCATGAACCTGGAGTCTCGATCCGATACAATAGAAGTAGGTAACCCAAAATAAACCCATACATTTTCAAAGAACATTTGCGTTGTTTGTTCAGCTGTGACTTGCTTTTTACAAGGAATTAGAACACACATCTTGTTGAACCTATCCACAACTACATACAAATAATCATGACCTTTCCTAGAGATAGGCAACCCCCCCACAAAATTCATATATACACTTTCCCATAGTCTAGAAGGAATAGGAAGTGGAGTGTACAATCCTAGCTTCATGTTACTTGGTTTGCTTATTGCACACATAATACATCCTTTTACATACTTGGACACAATTTCATGCATTCGAGGCCAATAACAAAACCTTTGTAACTGAGCAACTGTTTTGTCTACACCAAAATGTCCTGCTATAAGAGAAGTATGTGCCTCCCTAATTACATGGACTCTTTCACTTTCTGGAATACATAACTTTCCCAAATGATACAAAAGTTTGTCTTTAATATGATAATTCAATTCTTCTGCTCGTTTACCATGACTTAAAGTTGTGTATACTTCTTTAAAATATTTTTCCTCAACATATTGTTCAATGTAACTTTCATGAGTAATTGAATTGTGCTTAAGGATTGTAGCAATTGTACTAGGAGGTCTTGATAACATATCAACAACTTTATTATGAATTCCCTTCTTATATCTTATGAACAAATGAAATTGTTGTAAAAACCCCATCCATCTAAAATGCCTTGATTGTTGTAGCTTAGTTTGTGATTGTAGATACGGTAATGCTTGGTGATCAGTATGTATTATTGTTTCCTTTCCCATTAAGTAATGTTTCCACTTTTTAACACTTTGTACTAAATCATGCAATTCTTTATCATAGGTTGGATAGTTAATTATTGTTGTAGTGAATGTCTCAAAATGATAGCAAATGGGATTTATGTGTTGCATCAACATTGCCCCCATGGCATAGTCACTTGCATCGGTCTCAATTTCAAAAGACTGTTGGAGATCTAGCAATGCCAGAACATGAGTTGTACTAATCTTCACTTTCAAAGTGTCGAAAGCCTTTTGTTGGCTTCCTCCCCATTGGAATACCCTTTTCACACTTATCAAAGCATGTAAATGAGTTGCAATTAGAGAGAAGTTTGCAATAAACTTCCTCCAATATTGTGTTGCCCCCATGAAGCTTCTTATTTTAGTTACATTTGTAGGCTTTGACCAATTTACAATGACCTCAAATTTAGAGGGATCAATATTGAGTTCTCCACCCCCTACAATGTAGCCCAAATATACAAGAGATGTTTTGCCAAATTCACATTTTGACAACTTTACAAAAAGTTTCTCTCTCTGCAATACTGAAAGTATTTACCTAACATGTTGGACATGCTCTTCCCTGGTCCTACTGAAAATAAGAATATCATCTAAGTAGACTATTACAAAATCATCAATGAATGGACTGAATACATCGTTCATTACCCACATAAAAGTAGCAGGTGCATTAGTAAGCCCAAATGGCATCACTAACCATTCAAATAATCCCTATTTTGTTTTAAAAGCAGTTTTCCATATATCTTATTCAACAACTCTGATTTGATGGTAACCACTTCTTAATTCTAACTTAGTAAAATATACCACATTTTTCAATTGATCTAATAAGTCGTCAATGCGAGGAAAAGGGTAGCGGTTTTTTACCGTGATCTTGTTCAAGGCTCAAAAGTCCACACACATGCCATGTGCCATCTTTCTTTGGCACCAAGATGATAGGTGGCCCACATGGAGAAACACTTGGTCCGATGACCCCTTGTTCAATCAACTCTTGTACCTGCTTCTTTATCTCTTCATTTTCCAAAAATGATAACCTGTACATTCCAATGTTAGGAAGAGGAACATCTTGTTGCAATTGTATCTCATATTCAACTTGTCGTTTTGGAGGTAATCCTTTCGGGACTTGAAAAATATCATCATAGTCAGAAACAATTCTAACTAAGTCATCTTTCAACTTTGTATCACAATC
>JASDQU010738883.1:119730-135345 GCA_032191745.1 Picea mariana
ACAGAAGTGGTATTGCTCCCAAGGGAGCGCAACGAATGAATGCTGCTTTTGTTGCATGGACGTTGTAGGATTTCAAGAACGAGCCACCGCCTTCATTTCTAAATCTCTTTTTTCACTCGCCGGGGAAACCATGATACGCGGTTGCACTGCTTAGGAGGATAGATCAGGGGATGTGTTTTGTTTTCTGCCCCAGCTTGAAAGGAAAACAAACCGCTGATCCATCGCTCCGAGCCAAGAAAACCTCACAACCACAGTAACCAGCGTTTGAGGATATCAGTGTTGAACTATAGAAATAGTAGGTATGAGACGGAGAGGCTTGAAAACCCTAGACCTAGAGGTGCATATCTCTATCGATATGGGAGTGTGGAGTAGCGGAGAGGCCCGAAAACCCTAGACCTAGAGGTGCATACCTCGATCGATTCCTTTTTGGTGTACTGCTTGGCCTATGTCATTATAAGATTGGAGATGAGGCCCCTCCATACATTCATATAATATTTATATATTATGTTGAGTATGCCATTGTGGGATGGGATGCGCTTGGGTAGGTTTTGTAATTCCGGCTCGAAATCTTTAACTTTTTTCCTTCCTTCAAATCCATCTAGCTAGGGTCGAGCGAAAATTTTGACTTTGCAAAGTTTATGTGTAATGTAGATTTCGTTTTGCTTCTAAGGATTTTGTGCATTTTTTAATTACCTCAAATCTATATATGTTTAAGAAGCTCGCTGGATTGATGAAAAGTGTGTTTTTACTATTTTGTGTTTTTTATGCTTGAGTGAGTGTCTTCATGAAATGAAAAGTATAAACAAACTAGAGGGTAACTTGCACAATTTTGAAAAGAGGGGTAAGTATTATCTGAATTGAAATTAAAATTTAAGACGGGCTCATTTAACCTTTACACATTAGGATATTCATTTTCTTATGGAAGTGATATTAATTATTATTCTTTAATACATGGAAAGAAAGTAACTAGCCTTTTAAGCATAGACGTAGTGCAAGTGGGATTATTTTGGGATTATTTTAGAATGTTTGGTTTTGCTTCTTCAAGGTTACTATGAGTTTGATGATGTATGTGGTTTTGTGGGACTCTCTCAATCCTTCAGTGGTTTGATGTTGGGTTGAGGAGGGTTTCATCATGTATTATTGTGCTTTGGCTCCAAGGTGTAGAGAATCAGTGAAGGTTTGAGCTCTATTTCCTATCACTCAAAAGCATACACTCTCGCATTGGTTGAGGATGGCATGCCACAATCACTATATGCATTGTTTATTGTGTAAATATTATGATCATTTACGCGCTCAAAGGAGAAATGAATGCCTCCTAGTAGATATGTAGGTTGACATCACATCTTAGTAATAGATTGGCTAATCAAATTGAGGTTCAAAATGTCAAGAATGTAGAAATGTTAGAGGTCGTGTTGTATCCTATCATAGTAGGCAAATTGAAAAACTAGAAGTAGAATGCAGCTTGCTCTATGAAAGGTCTTGGATCTTACCAAGAGCTCCTAATCTTTGGTTTCTCGTCCAAAGACTTCAATTGGCTATGTTCCTATTGCAGTCAAGGATAATGACATTGTTCAACAAACACCCAGAAATTTAAAGATGGCCCGGGCAATGTTGAGTTGGTACACCAACTACAAGCAAACATCAAGCAGGAAGCTCTGAGTTGGCACTTCTTTTTTGAATTTTTAGGTTTTTTAAATGTTTTACAAGATAGTTTTTCTCTTAGAATGGTTTGTTAGGATATATACTAGTCCATTGCATAGTTATACTTCCAAGGTTGTTAGAACAAGCTGGCTTACAAGCAACAATTTTGTAATTTTGGGACTTCCTTAAAGCCAAACCCCTAAAATGTCCTTTTTGGTTTGTATTATTATGCTATCTAGTACGGCCACAACATATTTTAATACAAACTATATTTGTTTCGGTGACAAAAAACTAAATAAATAAATAAGCATATGGAAAAAGAGAAATCGTTGAATGTTCATGAATAAGGAGAAGTCATCAACAACATTTCTTAAATTCGAAACATTTAGGAATTAGTTATGATCAAAGATTAGAGGGAAGAGGAGGCAATATTTCCATACATGAAGCAATCATTATCGGGAATAAAAAAGGGGTGGTGGCAGCTTAAATATTCTAATAATTAAAACCACCACTAGAGAACAAATTAGGGCAATCCTCCAAAATACCTACAAATTAAATTAAAATTTTTATGAAGCTTGTAGAGGAAATTGAAAAAGGTGAGTATTGGGGACATACTACAAGACAACCAAGGAAAACTTATAGTGGTGTATGTAATGAGCATAGGTAAAGATACCAATAATTTAGCAGAGATTCAGCGAGTCAAAATGGGATTAGATTTGGCATGTAAATTGGGGTTGCAATTGCATGATCCAGGTGGATATTGGTGGCCACCCATCTATTCCACTGGCTCGAAAAATAGTTTTCCACCTTGGCAGTTTTTGTTTTCTAGTTTTCGGGTCCCGAACTTCGAGGGTCGTTTTGAGGCTCTAAACATCATTTTTAGGGCTCACCACAGTTAGACTGTTAACATAGTCATAGTTTGACAGCAACATGTGTAGTCCTCGGATAGACCTTTCCAACGAGTTATTGTGCACCCCAAACAGAGATCGTATGCCAAAGTTACGCCCCCGGGAAGTTTATACACCAAACTACCCAAAACGGGGTCCACAAAACTATTGGCTTTTCATCTTCCGGGGTTAGGCTTTTGGATCTTCTTTAAGATAAAATCTCTTCTCAGAGATAAGTTGCCACCAATATGGTGAGTCTTTCAGTCTATATTTTTACAGTTCTGTACATTTCACACATTAATAGAAATTGTGTATTATTGTATCTTTGTGTTCTGATATATTTTTGTTATATTATTGGATATCTGAGATATCTCTGTACATTTCTTTATTATATCTTCGTTCTCATTTCATGTCAAAAACAATCTGGATAAGTGGTGTCAGGGTAGGCTGCTCTTGATCATTTTTCACTACATGTCATCGACGAGGTCTTAGTATAGCAAGTTGGGTCTCGATCTTGTCTCTCTTGAGGACAATCACTCTCGCACTCCCAAGAAACCCTCCATGGCGGAATAAAAGAAAAATGATGGAGCAGAAGATTCTATTAATTTGTTGTTTGAGGAGGCTCTCATGTGACAAAGGGATGAAATGATGGAGAATTTTTCTCACATCCTTCGATGCTTGCCGATAACAACAGGGACATCTTCATCAAGTGGCCACTTTGGAGGCACCTTGCCTTTCAAGGTACAAGTTAATTTTGATATTCCCGTATTTGAAGGACATATAGATGCAGATGCCCTAGAAAATGGTTAAATCTGCTAGAAGGTTATTTCTTTATTCACAATTTTTCCGACAGAGAAAAAATCACCTTCGCACTCCTTAAAGCTTTTCCCCATGTCAAACATTGGTGGGAAACTTACTGGGATCAAAGTTCCACAGAGGAATCTGGCATATTTGGGGCCGAGCCCACTTGGGATTTTTTTGTGGATGCGGTCAAGGAACACTATTACCCTATTGGAAACTATGAGGACCAATACATGAGATGGACCACACTGCGGTAAGAGAGGAGCCAAGCAGTGTCAGAGTTCACCAATACCTTCCATACCTTGTGCACCAAGCTAGGTATCAAAGACTCTGAGCGACATCTGGTGGGAAACTGGAAAATGGTTAAATCTGCTAGAAGGTTATTTCTTTATTCACAATTTTTCCGACAAAGAAAAAATCACCTTCACACTCCTTAAGGCTTTTCCCCATGTCAAACATTGGTGGGAAACTTACTGGAATCAAAGTTCCACAGAGGAATCTGGAATATTTGGGGCCGAGCCCACTTGGGAATTTTTTGTGGATGTGGTCAAGGAACACTATTACCCTATTGGCAACTATGAGGACCAATACATGAGATGGACCACACTGCGGCAAGAGAGGAGCCAAGCAATGTCAGAGTTCACCAATACCTTCCATACCTTGTGCACGAAGCTAGGTATCAAAGACTCTGAGCGACATCTAGTTCTGAAATACCGTGGGACTCTACAGAGATACATCCAAACTGAAATGGATTTTTTGGACATCTCATCATTGTGTGTTACTTATCAATATGTTGTTAAAATTGAGCAAAAATTTAAGCACCAGAACAAACGGGAGTTCGGGTCTGTAAATCCACAACAACCAAAGTATGATAAAGACAGTCCTAACAAAAAGTCTCCCGAAAACCAGTCCAAGCCATAGGAAAAAAAGGGTCACGGAAAAATGAAGGACACCAGAAAATGGTGTGATTTCCACAAAAGCCCATGCCACAACACCAATGAATGTTGCTCAAAAGAGTTATCGGTGGCTGAGATCAAAAACAAGGAGTCGAACCCTAATTCAGAAAATACTAGTAGAAGACAAATCATTGACGCAGACCCCACTACTATTTTCGCGACCGCAACAATTCAACCAGAAGAACCAACAAATCCTGAAGAGGGGGAGCTTCTTTTTCATTCACAAATGTGGGTGAAGGGGACCCCGCTGCATTTTATTGTTGGTAGCGGAAGCTAAAAGAACCTCATCTCAGCAGAGGTCGTCCAACAGTTGGGATTGTCGACAACACCACACCTGCAGCCATACAACATCGAGTGGCTTCGCCAGGGACGAGATCTCCATGTCAGCGAGCAGTGTTGCTTGTCATACGGCATCCAACCCTTGAAGGATGAGGTACTATGTGATGTTGCCCAGCTGGATGTCTGTGATGTTCTCTTGGGCCAACCATATATGTGGAAGTGCCATGCTATCTATGAGTCTCGATCCCGTAGTGTCATTGTTACTCTGGGGGGTCATCTCTACAGGATACCAAAGGTAGTTCCAACTATTGTCCCACCTAAACAGTGCCGCAAGGTAGTATCTCATACTACAAAATTTAGCTTCTTCACAATCTATTCAAAGGGTAAACAGAAGGACACTGCAATCACTACAGCCTCAGTCCAAGCACCTTCTATCCAATAAAAGCAGGTTGACAAGATTGCAACAAAGCGCAAAGATTCCTTATGCACACAGTCATCTCAGGTAGCTCGACTGGTTGAAGAGACTCGACCCCGCCAGCAATAGGTTCATGACAGCCTTCAACAAACTAAGCAACACAACTTCTCTAGCAAGGAAAGCAGCTCACCAAGGTTCAGGTTTAGGAAACGCTTCCCCCTCTCCCCGGAGAACTCAACACAATGGAGACCATTGCTTCCTAAGGAGGGAGGATTGATCCAGGTGGATATTGGTGGCCACCCACCTATTCCACTAGCTCGAAAAATAGTTTTCCACCTTGGCACTTTTTTTTCTAGTTTTCAGGTCCCGAACTTCCAAGGCCGTTTTGAGGCTCTAAACAACGTTTTTAGGGCTCGACACAGTTAGTATTTAGACAAAGTCACAGTCTGACGACAACAAGTGTATTCCTCGGATAGACCTTTGCAACAAGCTATCATGTGCCCCAAACAGAGATTGTATGCCAAAGCTACGCCCCTGGGAAGTTGATACACCAAACTACCCAAAACGGGGTCCACAAAACTGTTGGCTTTTCATCTCCAGGGGTTAGGGTTTTGGATCTTCTTTATGATAAAAATGTCTTTGGAGCCTCATTGTAAATCCATCTTCTTGCGAATGCAAGTAGCCGTTACATCTCTTCTCAGAGATAAATCGCCACCATTCTAGCGAGTCTTTCACTCTGTATTTTTACAGTTTTGTACATTTCACACATTAATAGAAATTGTGTATTACTATATCTCTGTGTTTATGGTTACATCTCTAATATATTTTTGTTATATTATTGGATATCTGAGATATCTCTGTACATTTCTTTATTATATCTCCACTCTCATTTCATGCCGAAAATAATCTAGATCATTACATCAACTAAATACAGTAGGGGACTCCCAGATAATATAATTATTAAAAATACTTATATGATTAGGTAGATTAATTGGGAAAAGGTTCACTAATGCTTACCTTCCCTGCATGAATTATAGATATCTTAAATAAAATTGGCCATATATTTTTCTCATACAAATTAAAGTAGAAACAAATATTCAAAAAAACTCCAAATAAATTTTGTTTTCCCAACAATGATACAATGATAGGACCTTGATCACCATGACATGGAGAAAAAGCTTAATCATGGAGATACACAACTAAAATAAAGTAATAATAAGCCCAAAGTTAATCATGCTAAATAAGGTTGATTACAAACAAGTAAATTAGGCCTTCATTTAGTGCAATCCAAGGAGAAAGGATAAGAGCATAGAGAATCACAAGATCAATTGAATTAAGGACACTTGGAATGAGTTTATTGGTTGTAATGATGAATGGAAAATAGACTATCATTGTTTTTTAGTTATTGTGGAGGCTATAATTGATAGATATAGTAAGTTAATAAAGTTTCTTTTACTTTTCATGTTGTTTTTTTATTTTAATAATAAATATAGACTATTATTTTGGTTTATTATGTAAAAGGGTGTGCTTTTAGAATATCATTGTTAGTGAGGTATTTTTTTTAATGAATTAGTGGAAGTTTTCATATTAACTTAAAAATTGATGTGATGATAATTATGGTGTATAATTGTTGTGTCTTAAGAACAAAAATTAAAAAAAATATTTTTTTATCCAAAGAATACAATCCTTCACTTGTCTATATGTTGGGCATTTTGAGTAAGAACACTTGTACCTTGCCAATCTCCCATTGATTTTCCCACTTTTCTTCAATTTTCTAAATAGAGTGCATTAATAACTACTACTTTGAAATACTAGCTAGCAATCCCAAAAGAACTCAATAACCCAATAAAATTTGATTTCAAAACCTTTATAAACTTTACACTAAACATTTAATAATGAATAAAATTAAAAACTTATTCTTATTTAATTTAAATAAATATTATATATTATTATAAATTAACCTATAAATCTAAAAAAATCTTTAAATTATAAATTATATATTTTTATATTTATATTTTTCATAACACTTTTATTTTTTTTTAACTATCAATAAAATTGACTACATTAAAATTTAAATTTAAAATTTATTATAATGTCATTGAAATTAACCATATTAATATTTTTTTTTACTATCTATATAATTCACTACATTAAAATTAAAATTTATTATAATATCATTGAAATTAACCATATTAATATTTATTAAAATTTATTATAATGTCATTGAAATTAACCATATTAATATTTATTAAAATTTATTATAATGTCATTGAAATTAACCATATTAATATTTATTATTGCTAGATTATAAGATTTCTATAAAGTATTTTTTATTCATATTCTAAGAATTATTAATATCATATTTTTTTATTACTTCCAAAATACCACTTATATAAGTTTTGTTGCCAAATCAACATTGATGACTCTTAATGTGAAAGTATCCTTGATGTTAGTTTTATTATACTTGTCACTAGGGATAGTATATAACATTCGATCAACTGTTAAATATCTATTAGTTTGTTGGTTGATCAAAAGAATTGTATATTTTTCCATAGCTTCATATTAGATATCGGATTTTTTTTATTCTTTTCAATATTTAAATTTATTTATGTGTCATTCCATTGGATGATGGGATTAAAGTGTTATTGTCGAGCAGGTTGCGGCCTTACTCTATAATTTTTGGTAGATATATTGTTTGCCTCTTTAATTCGTTAAGATTGCATTTACTATGTGTAATGTTCCCAAGCCAATATGTCAGGAACATCACGTCTTGCATGAATTTTAAACTTTTTCTAGTTGTGGTATTTCGTCAAACACTTCGTTGATTTACTTGTTTGTATGTGTTTACTTGCAAGTTGATCTCTTGATTTCTGCCTTAGGGTTATATTGATGATTTATATGTGTGTTTGCAGCAACAGATAAAAAGATAAGCAATGAAACATACCTCAACCATATGCAAGATGATGGCATCCACCCGGGCACCTACCTCAGCAGGTCCCTGCGCCTGACCTCCCGGTCTTAAGGATTGTTCAATTTCCTCCCTCGAGCCAGAATGGCTCTTCTGATTCCCGTTGGAATCTCCTTCAGAAATTGGCCCACAGGTCTTTTCGACACTTTACAGTCTTTAGGCCGGTCACTGTTCTCTTCGACGACAGAAGAATAGAAAATCGGGTTTCGGGGTTTTCAAACTCCCGACGTCTCGACCCTTTGGTTCTCGATTTCCCGATCTCCAATATCCCGATACGCTCCTTTGTTGCCTTAGCCTCCGGGCTATGCGTTTAGTCCACACGACCTCCTCTTATATGACCGCAGTCATATTCCCTATCGGGATTCGGGGTTTCGAGTGTTGAAGTGTAGTAAATCTCTTACCCACGGAATTCCCGATGTTCCGACTCGCGATTTCGCGATATGACGTCACCAGGATGCCCTTCCATCGTAACCACAATCAACGACGGTGAACAGTCGCTGAGATCAATGGCTCCAGATCTCCCTCGGGGTTTCGCGACTTCAATTGTCGAAATGCTTTGGTCTTCGATTCCCCCGATTTCACGAATGTCGATTTCCCGATCACTTCGATCTCGGCCACGCGTCCTCAAGGATGGACGGTTCTCATGTGCTTCGGGGTTTTCACTCTGGCAATTCCCGATTCCCTTGTTACGACGGGACGACGTCAGCTAGGCCCCACACGGAGCTCTCCTCTTGTAGGAAAATCGAACTTCGCGGTTCCGTCTTGCGAGAGTATCCTGTCCTCAAGACCTCCGAAACATCGATCCCTGACTCTCTTCGGAATTCTGACACGCGTCCCAAGTGATGGACGGTTCAGATTGAACCTCGGACTTCGCCACTTTACAAAACCATGAACACTCACTTACCTGAACTCCGATGACCACATCCCCGATCTAGACGACCACACGACACGTGTCCTCCCTGAGATCCTACGGCTATGATCCTTTCATTGTTTTGGGGTTCAACAGGTCTCGGATTCTTGTCTTCTGAAGCTCCGAAATGTCGATGGGCTCTCGATCCCTGCCACCTGTCCCAGCAGATGGACGACTCTGAACTCGTCGGGATTTTCACAATGGACTTCCCCGATCTCTTATCCACGGTACTCCCGATTTCCCGAACCCCGACGCCTCGATATCCCGATGCCTCTTGGGGTTCTTACTCTGCTCACGAGGGTTTAAACCCTGTGCAAATCCTATCAGATCGGACGACTGACATGTAATTGATCAACGATCCAACAGCTCACGACCCCTAGAGCTTAGACTCTGAACATGGTCGTAACCTCCTCGCTTCTTTGGCAGATCCAACAGCTGACGGGATTTCGCTAATCCTCCCCACAAGATCCTAACCGTCGATCTCTTCCTCTTTGATGTTTCTACGAGTGAACCCAGTATTCCTCTGTGAAAACTGGTCCTCCTGCGCGTAACTTTGCAGCGACTTTTCAAACACTCCACGGCACAGACTCCCTGTGCTTCTCTTCGACGAGCTTGAAAGCCTTGTCCTTCCTGAGCTTCACACAATTTTGAGTCTTCAAGAAGACCCTTGCATGCACTCCTTGCAGCAATCCTCGAACACTTCCAAGTGTTGAGTTCTTTCGACTCTGCGCACACCTGCAGCAGCAGTCCTTCAATGCTCTGCTCAGACTCACAACTGAGACTTTCCTTAGCCTGCACACTCCTTGCACGGCTCCTATAACCCAATTTCACTTCTAGGTGAACGAGAACAAAAGTTATCTCTATCTGAACCCTCTGTCAACGCACTCCTTGCGGACACTTCAACTGCACTCCTTGCAGGAATTCCCTGGCTCAAATAGGGAAACAATTGAAACTCATTCCTTCTTCCTCTCAGACTTCAATCCAACCATGAAATCATATACACAGCATATAAAAGAAAATGTATAACAGGAAGCAAACATTCATGAGCATACTATTCAACATCAATACACAGAGAATAGACACAAAACCATGAATTTGAATCAAAGCTCTCTTCTATTAATTCAAATATATGTACATGGATGTTCTTACACAGTTCTCTGCATGCTCTTTCTCTAATGCTTCTAACTAATGATACAATGTACAATGAGGGTGTCTATATCCTGTTTCCCTCTTGCGCTCTACAACTGTCTAGTCTAGAATTAAATTCTATCTACCTGCATTAAACTACTTTAAATGCCTCCTACCTACTAAGGACGAGAGCTAAAGGCTCAAGGTCCGTTCACATTATACAAGTGCGCCTTTTCTTAATGGCTCATTTAAGATTCGTGCAACAATTTCAAGGTGTTTTCAAAATTCATGCTGGCGCTTGTCCAGCTGTCCTCTGCTTCCGCGCTGGCTCGCTTGATGTGGGAAATGCTCCTGCATCATACTCCCTCACTTGAAAATTTTCATGGGCTCCTGTCCATGAGCTCCTGCACAGTTTGCCCATGCTTCTATATCTCCACTTTGGTCTCCCAGCTAGCATCTTCAACTGGATGATTCTTCCACTTGACTAGATACTCAAAGTATTGCTTTTGCCTGGTCCTTTTACTTACCCTCTTGTCCAGTATGCACTCCATCTGCGGCTTCTCTGCAACTGGCATCTGCTTTGTCCACTGGATTACTGGCTACTCAGCTCCAGTCTCCGTTTCGTTTGCTCTATAGGGGTACAAATCTGAGATGTTGAATATCAGAGATATTCTGATTCTATCGGGTAATTCAATCTCATAAGCATTCGCCCCAAACTTCTTCAAGACCTTGCACGGCCCGATTTTCTTCATCTTCAATTTATTATATGTTCCTCTCGGGAACCTTTCTTTTCTCAGATGTGCCAGAACCAAATCACCAACCTCGAACTGAAGTTGTCTTCTATGCTGATCGGCTCTACGCTTATATTCCTGGCTTGACTTCAGCAGTCGCTCCTTCACCCGGCTGTGAAGTTCTTTCATCGCCTCTGCGAAATCTTCTGCACTAGCGCTGCTAGTCGCAGTCTGTTCTGAATCCCTCAATTCATAAATTCCTCTCAGCTGTATACCATAAACAACCTGAAATGGACTCTGGCCTGTGCTCTGATTCACTGAGTCATTGTACGCAAATTCTGCCTACGGTAATATACTATCCCACTGGCTGTGGTGTTCTGTCACCAGGCTCCTCAGCAAGTCTCCCAGACTTCTGTTCACCACTTCCGTTTGTCCATCCGTTTGAGGATGATAAGCTGAACTAAACGTCAAGTTAGTCCCCATCTTCTTCCACAATGTCCTCCAGAAATGTCCCACGAACTTTGTATCCCTATCCGAAACTATACTCCTTGGCAAGCCGTGAAGTCGAATGACTTCTTTGAAAAACAGGTTCGCGATGTGAGTCGCGTCACTGGTTTTCTGACATGGGATAAAATGTGCCATCTTGGAAAATCTATCCACCACCACAAAGATTGAATCACAACCTCTTTGTGTTCTTGGCAACCCCAATACAAAATCCATGCTAATCGCATCCCACGGCCTTTCAGGTATGGGAAATGGTTGATAAAAACCCGCATTCTGCTTCCTCCCCTTCGAATGCTAGCAAATCTTGCATCTGTCCACAAATCTCTTGACCCCTGATCGCATCCCTGGCCAAAAGTATGACTCCCTCAGCTTTGCAAATGTCTTGTCATGACCGAAGAGTCCGGCCAATCCTCCATTGTGTTTCTCTTTCAACAGATTCTCCCTCATGGAACAATTTGGAATACACAGCTGATTGGCTTTAAACAACAATCCTTCCTGGATCATGTATTCGTCCCACTGGCTTCTATCTCTGAGAACTGGATTCTCAGCTGCTTCATACGCTTCCTTGAAGTCTGGATCATCTGCGTACATGTCTCTGAGATCATCAAAACCCAATGTCTTGACTTTGAATTCCTGCAACAACAAACACTTCCTACTCAAAGCATCAACAACTTTGTTAGCAGTACCAGAAATATGTTTAATCACAAATGTAAAATTTTGCATGTATTCAACCCACTTAACATGCCTCGGATTCAACTTCTCCTGCCGAGTCACAAACTGTAATGCATGGTTATCACTATACAAAACAAATTCCTTTGGAATCAAATAGTGCCTCCACTTTTTCAATGCTTGAATGATGGCATAAAATTCCTTGTCATATGTGGAATATTTCAACTTTGCTTCATTCAGCTTCTCGCTAAAATATGCAATCGGCCTGTCATCCTGACTCAAGATCGCTCCTATCGCAAATCCGCTTGCATCGCATTTTACCTGAAATATCTTTTGGAAATCCGGCAATACCAAAATTAGTTGTTCTGTGATCTTCCGTTTCAATAGATTGAAACTCTTCTCAGCCTTTTCCATCCAGTGAAAAGATTTATGTATTTTCTTCACTATATCAATCATCGTTGCACTAATCCCACTGAAATTCCTAATGAAATTTCGGTAGAAACTAGCCAATCCGTGGAAACTTCTCACCTCAAATATGTTCCTCGGTGATGGCCAATTTTTAATCACTTCCACCTTATCTGGATCCATCCTCAACTCATTTGCTGAAATAACAAACCCCAAGTAAATGAGCTCTGTCTTCATGAATGAGGACGTCTTCATGTTTATCAACAGCTTCTCCTGCTGCAATCTCTGCATCACTGTAGCCAAATGCTTCAAGTGCTCTGCCACTGATTTACTGTAAACCAGTATGTCATCCAAATACACAATGACAAATTTCCAGATGAACTCCTTCAGGACTTCGTTCATCAACCTCATGAAGGTACTCGATGCATTTCTTAAGCCAAACGGCATAACAAGCCATTCATACAGACCTTCGTTGGTTTTGAAGGCTGTTTTCCATTCATCACCTTCCCTCATGCGAATCTGATGATATCCGCTTTTCAAATCAATCTTTGAAAAGTATTTTTCTCCACTTAAGCAATCCATCAAATCATCCATCCTCGGCAATGGAAATCTGTACCTGATGGTTATCTTGTTAATGGCTCTTGAATCAGTGCACATCCTCCAGCCTCTGTCTTTCTTTGGACTGAGTATTGTTGGAATAGCACATGGACTCAAGCTTTCCCTGACCAAACCCTTGTCTAACAAATCCTGGACTTGTCTTTTGACCTCTTCATTCTTCTGCGGCGTTAATCTATACGCGGCTTTGTTTGGCAAACTGGCTCCAGGTATGAGATCAATATGGTGACTCACACTTCTGATAGGTGGCAATGAACGAGGTAGTTTGTCCACTACTATGTCAGCGAACTCTTCCAGCAGTTCCTGAACTTCTCCTGGCAAATCATCTACCCTTGTGCTAGTCAGAACAATCCTCGGTTTCCTGACCACAAAGAATTGTGGTTCTTCTTTCTTCTTCACCTCAGTAAGAAGTTCCTTCCCACTCATGAGAAGTACAGTGTTACTTACTTCCGGTTTCACCTTCTTATCCTTTATCGGAAGCAACATGTGTGTCCTCACATTCTTCTCTAGGGTGTATGTGTTCATTCTCCCATCATGAATCACATTCCTGTCATATTGCCATGGTCTACCCAACAATAGATGACAAACATCCATAGTAATGACATCACATAATATCTTATCATTATATCCTCCTATCTTAAATTCAACCAAACACTGTTTGGTGACAGTTACCTGATGTCCTTTTTGTAGCCACGAAACTTTATATGGACTTGGATGATCAGTCGTCTCCAACTCCATCTTTTCTACCATCTCGATTGAAACGAGATTGTCGGTGCTTCCACTGTCCACAATGACCTTGCACACCCTGTCTTTGGTTTTGCAAGCAGTCCGAAAAAGACTGTTTCTTTGCACTGAGTTCCCTACCTCCTTCTCTGGCGTCAAAAAGACTTTTTGCATCATCAACGATCTTCCACCTTCAGCGTCTTCTGCCTCCACATCTTGCCTCTGTGCTTCGGTGATGTGAGCTTCTCCTCCATCTTTCTTTTTATCTGGACACTCATAAGACTTGTGCCCATTTTTTCCACATGTGAAGCATGTGATTACTCCACCTCTTCCTCTTCCTCTACCTCTGGTACGAGGAAACCTATTATCATCAACATATCCTCCTCTCTACTCAGTATGTTGTCCTCTTTGCTCAGCGTATTTCCCTCACTGTGAACTTCCACCTCTCTCGACTCGAGTTTGAGGTTTCTTCCAGTTTGATATTTTTCTTGGGCAACCGATTTGCCTTTGAGCTGACTTCTACCTCGGCCCCTTTGACCTTGCTTTCGGCTCAGCTTCTCTTCTACTTTCAGAGCCATCTGATAAGAATCCTCCACCGTCCGGATGGTTACCAAGCTCATCTCATCCTGGATATCATATCTCAGGCCATTCATATACCTGACAACTTTTTCGTCATTGCTTTCACGATGACCTGCCCTGATATTCAACCTATAAAACTCTTTAGTATATTCCTTTACTGACATCAGCTTCTGTCTCAGGTTTTGCATTCTCCTGAATAGAGAAATTTGATAGTCCCTGGGAATGAATTTTGCCTTCATCTTTGCAATCATCCTATCCCAACTCTTAATTTTATGCTTGCCTTGGCAACGCCTATCCGCTTGTAATTCATCCCACCACAAGGCTGCATGTCCCTTTAATCTCGTGACGGCATGCTTGACCTTCTTGTGTTCTTCGATATCTTCATAGTCAAAGTAGGTGTCCAGAGCTCTAATCCAGTCTAGAAGCTCTTCTACATCCAGATTTCCCTCATAAACTGGAATGTCCATCTTCGCCTTTACACCCATTCTTGCAACAGGTTTAAGCAAGCGTTCATTCACTACATCTTCTGCTGTGACTTCTTCTTCTCCATGTCCAGCATCATCTTCACTTTCGGACTCACTGATATCTCCTACATTAGTTGTGCGCCTTTGTCTTATCTCCATATCCACAAGTTTGGCACGTATGTTATGCAGATCTCTTTCTACTTCCGCATTCTGCACCTGTCTACCCCTTCCTCTGGACATCTCCCTTTCCTCCTCTAGATCGGGTGATTGTCTATCTCTTCTCCTCGGCAGCATGGTGAATCTTCCTTTTCCTTGCTATAGAAAGCAAAGAAGCTTTTCTAAGCTCTGATACCACTTGATGGCATCAGCTCGGGCACCTACCTCAGCAGGTCCCTGCGCCTGACCTCCCGGTCTTAAGGATCGTTCAATTTCCTCCCTCGAGCCGGAGTGGCTCTTCTAATTCCCACTGGAATCTCTTTCAGAAATTGGCCCACAGGTCTTTTCGACACTTTACAGTCTTTAGGCCGGTCACTGTTCTCTTCGACGACAGAAGAATAGAAAATCGGGTTTTGGGGTTTTCAAACTTCCGACGTCTCGACCCTTTGGTTCCCGATTTCCCGATCTCCAATATCCCGATGCGCTCCTTTGTTGCCTTAGCCTCCGGGATATGCGTTTAGTCCACGCGACCTCCTCTTATATGACCACAGTCATATTCCTTATCGGGATTCGGGGTTTCGAGTGTTGAAGTGTAGTAAATCTCTTACCCACGGAATTCCCGATGTTTCGACTCGCGATTTTGCGATATGACATCATCAGGACGCCCTTCCACCGTAACCACAATCAACGACGGTGAACAGTCACTGAGATCAACGGCTCCAGATCTCCCTCGGGGTTTCGCGACTTCAATTATCGAAATGCTTTGGTCTTCGATTCCCCCGAT
>JASDQU010738883.1:182787-196230 GCA_032191745.1 Picea mariana
GGTGAGAGTTGTGAAGGCGGTGTGAAGGCAATGGAGGTGGAGGCTTTAACAAAATATCAACAAGCAACCTAATCATTTGTCAGAATTGTTTAAAGCTCCGAAATAAGTGACTGTCAGGCATGGTGGTCATCCACTCTTCTCGTTATCCCAACTTTCATAAACTTGGGTTATTTAACATTACAAAAATGCATTTATGGCAGAGTCAACATCAAAAACTTAGGTTATCTAACATGGAATAAATTCATCTCCGAAATAAGAGGTGGAATATGTTAGCCAATAACCTTTTTGATAAAAGCAATTTAATTATAATAAAAATAATTATTTTGTTTCTCCTATGTACAACCATGGAAAGTATAAAGATTTTAATAGTCAAAGGCAAAGTAATTTTCAGTCGATGATGAATCGATCTCTAGAGTCCTGTCCTTCGACATGGAATAATAACTTTATTGTAAAATGAACCTCACTTAAATTATAAAAGTGAATCATAAAGTAATTTTATTGTTTTTTTAAGTTACATTTTGCACACAATTTTAAGTTATAAAGTAACTTCATAATAAAAGTGATTCTCACTTATTTTTAAAAAGTGGGTCACTTATTTTAAACATAGTATGAACGTGCTACAATTTGGACTTTTTTTTACCACTTTTACCTGAATTTCAGTGAAAAATTCAACAAAATTGTTGGAATTGAAAGTATCAAAGGTTGAGATTGCACAGTCTAGGTAGAACCGGGGTATATGAAGGCTCTAAATCCATTTATGCATTTAAAAATGCAATTTCAGCAATGAAAAATTGTAAATTAACTAAAAATTTTGTAGCCCAATTCCAATTATGATTGTCGAAAAAAGTCCAAATCATATAATGTTTAGACTCTTTCCTTATTTTATTGTAAAAGTGAGATTATAAGTAAAGATAGGGAAAGAGGGGAATTTTTTTCCAACTTAGCAACCTTATTTGTGCACCTATCACCCCATGGATTAACCTCCATCTTCCACATAGAACCTTGGTTATTTTTTATGCATTTCTTCAAAAAGACACAACTTTGACCTATGGAGTTCGTTTTCAATACCATTCTTTAAAACTTCCTATTTTTTGAGAGCTTTCCATCTTAACAGTTTGTTTTTGTCTTTGAATCCATCTTACTATATTGTAATATGGCTAGTCTAAGTGATCTTCTACTTACAAATTCAAACTACTTCTCATGGAAATCTTGTATGGAAAAGTTATTACAATGTAGGGAACTTTACAAAGTTACCTTAGGAATAAAAAGTGTCCCTCTTAATGTATTAAAGAAAGTCAAATGGGATAAMAAGAATGAAAARTCATGTGGATTAATCAAAATGTCCATCTTCAATGATCTTTAGCTTCACCTTCAAGGAATTGAGACCCTAGATGTAGCATAGCAAAAACTGGAAGCCATTGTTTGGTACACATAATGAGATTCAAGCCCACCAACTCAAAACCAATTGATTGTTTCAAATCTTAGTTATTTCTCTTGCATTCAGGATTTTTTATCTAAGTTCAAAACATTTAGACTTTTACTTGCAAAATGTAAGATAATCAAGATAGATAACCAACTTATATATTTTATTATTGCAATGTTTGGCACTACCTATTCTATTTTTGTATCTACTTTTCACCCCACTAGAGAAGCTCTTATTATTCAATGTGCTACCAACAAAATATAATCTTTTGAAGATTTTTGCAATTCTTTGATTAGAGAGATAGATAAACTCTTACATTTTGGAGTGATCAACACTACAAATATATGTAAGAGATAGAATATTTGAAGAATGAAAAATAATACATATTTTATAAAAGATGAATGATGAATATGATATTACATCAATGGGCGGGGGTCCATTTAAATAATACCCCATGCTTATTTTGAATGAAAAGTCTATAGTCGTGACTCTTTATTAATTTTAATTATTATTTATTGATTTATTATCTAACTTTTTTATTATTTATCTTATTAATATGTATATATAACATTGCCTTCCCCTTTAAGGAATGTTTTGTCCTCGAAGCATGGGTAAGGATGGATGTTGTTAACAAAAATCTTTTGTCTCCCAAGAAGCATCAACTTCTGGTAGGCTCTTCCACTTGATGAGATACCCTTTAATTACTCGTGATTGCAATGTTTTCTCTCTGGTGGAAATGATACCTTCTGGTTCTAAAACAATCTTGCCTTCATCATCAAACGTAGGAAATGTTGTCTGAGTTGTTTGGTGCTTACCCAACTCTTTCTTGAGACAAGACATATGGAAGACATCATGAATGCGGATTTTGTTCGGTAGGTCCAACCCATATGCTACCTGGATTTTATTTTTTTAATATGGAATGGACCGTAAAACCTTGGAGTTAATTTGTTATTTCCCTGTTGTTTCAAGGATCGTTTTTTATAAGTTTGGAGCCTTACAAATACCCAATCTCTAAGCTCAAATTCTCTTTTGGGCATATGTCTGTCAGCTTGTTGTTTCATTTGATTTCTTGTGATATTTAAGTCTTCTCTGAGTGTTTGGAATACCTTTTGCTTTTCTTCTAATTGCTCCTTCACTACTAGAATTATTTTTTGTGTTATATCAAACTCCTTCCATTTAGGAGGTTCATAACTATAAAGGGCTTGAAATGGAGTCATTTTGGTGGAAGTATGGTATGTGGAATTATACCACCACTTAGCTAGATGTAACCATGGAGCCATTTATTATGTTTATCGGTAACAAAACAACGGAGGTATGCTTCCAAAACACTTATTAACAATTTCAGTTTGCCCGCCTGTTTGTGGATGGTAAGTTGAACTCATGTTGAGAGATGTTCCAACTTGTTTGAAGAATTCCTTCCAAGAATTACCTTTTAATTTTGCATCTCTATCACTAACAATGATTCTTGGGAATCCATGTAATTTGTAAACATTTTTACATAATGTTTATGCAATCTATTTTGTTGAATCTGTTCTTTTGATTCCTATGAAGTGGGCATAGTTAGTAAGCCTATCCACCCCCACAAGGATTTTGTCCTTTTTTTTTTGACATGGGCAACTTGTCGATGAAATCCATGGATATTTCTTCCCATTTTTGGTTCAGAATGTGTAGTGGATGGAGAAATCATGGGGTCATAATATTTTCAATTGTGTTCCTTTGGCATGGATCACATTCTGCTACATATTTTTAAATATCCTTACTCATTCCCTTCCAGAAAAAGGATTAATGTTTAAAAAATCCCACATGTCCTACTACTGGTGAGTCATGGGACTCTTTAAGAATCTTGGACTTAAATTTTCAGTGAGAACTTAGGTAAATTATTCCTTTATACCAAAGAATGGAATTCTTCCATTCGAATTTGGAACCTTGAATTGGATTATTGATGATCGCACACGTCTCTAGGTTTTTTGCATATTTACTACGGATTTCATCTAGCCACTCTGACACCACGACAGATATTGCAAGAGACAACGATTCTTCATATTTCCACGAGAGGGCATCAATTGCTATATTATCCTTTCCCTTCTTATGTAATATCTCCATATCAAAAGTGGCAATTTTTTCTATCCATTTTTGTTGTTCTATGGAGAGTGTCTTTTGTTTAAGGAGGTGTTGGAGACTATTGTGATCTATGCAAATCAAGAATCTTCTTCCAAGAAGGTATTGTTTCCATTTGGTTAGGAAATTTATAATGGAGAACATCTCTTTGTCATATGTAGATTTTAAGTACTCTCTTTATTGAGATTCCTACTTTCAAATGCTATAGGATGACCATCTTGCATTAACATTGCTCCTTTTCTGAATCCTGATGTATCACATTCAATTACAAAAGGTTTTGAAAAGTCTGGAGTGGCCAACATTAATGTGGTGGACATAATATATTTTAATACTTAAAAAAAATCCTTCTACATTATCATTCCATTGACATGAATTCCTTTTTAATAGGTTTGTCAGGGAGGCAGTTACATGAGTGTTTTTCAGATAAACCTTCGATAATACCCAATTAGACCAAAAAATCCTCTTAATTTGGTGATGTTACTTGGCATGGGCCATTCAATAATTTCTTTAATCTTATTAGGGTCTACCTTCACTCCTTGTTTTGATATTATGTGTCCCAAATAGTCTATCTCTTCTTTTCCAAAGGTCCATTTTGACATCTTCGCGTAAAATTGGTCCTTTTCTAAAAGGGAGAGAACTTGCTCCAAGTGTTTAAGATGTTCTCCCCATGTTTTACTATAGATAATACGTCATCAAAAAACACCAAGACAAACTTCCTTAGGTATGGCTGGAATACTTCATTCATGGTAGCCTAGAAGGTGGTTGGAGCATTGGTTAACCCAAAGGGAATCACCTTAAATTCGTAGTGTCCTTCATGAGTATGAAAAGTTGTCTTTGCCACATCTTCTAGCCTTACTATGATTTGGTAGTAACTTGATCCCAGATCCAATTTTGAAAAATATATAGCTCCATGAAGCTCATCCATCATTTCATAGATGAAAGGAATAAGGAATCTTTTTTATTGTAATTTTATTCAACCCTTTGTAATCTATACACAATCTGAAAGACCCATCTTTCTTCATATAATATCCCTAAGGACGAGCCCTGTTGTAATTATGTTTATGAATTGTAAATCATGTTTTGTAGGCGGGTGAGCCAAGTATTGATAAGTTGGTGGGCTTATGTGTTTATTAGGCCGGAGAGCCTAAGTGTTAAAGGCCAGGAGCCTGTTTTTGTATATGTAATATGCAAAACATTAACAAAGATTAAACATTATTGTGTGTAGACCGACCACGAAGAAAGAGTGATGGGGGACTAAGCTTCCACATGGTGGGTAAGGGAAAAGGGATTGAAAGATTGGAAAGAGGGCCTAAGCTTAGGGGCTTAAGTCCTTGAGAATACTATTTTATTATTATTCCAAAGTTGTGTGACAAACATTTTTTTATCCTAAGTCCTGGGAGAGGCAATACATGTAGTTCCAATGTGTGCAAAAGGGAATGCATGCAGCTCCAGGAAGACAAGTGTCGACCTGGGCGCATGCGGTTAATAGTTGAAGCATCAGCTGAGTTGGGGGTTCGTTCTCCATTCTGTCGTCGGCTGTCTAAAACTGAGAATCTCGTCTGTTCTCTACATGCATACCCTCACGCAACTCTGAAACCCAAAGACAATGATGTTTTCTCGTGAAGCCGATACACCCTTCATCTGAATCGTTGAGTCTGTGTTTGACCTCTGCGTGGATTGCTTGTCACACATCCTGAAACCGATGTTACCTGAACCATGCTGTGTCTTAGTGGCATGTTGCCATTTTTTGGATGTCCACACCCAATTTTCCTGTTGTTGTTGTCACCCGTGAGTTAACCAAAATTTGTTGTTGTTGTTGTTATCCTGAACTTACGGGAATTGAGTTGAAAACTAGTTGAAGAACCGGGTTTTCAGGCCCCTGGTAGAAGAGGTAGGTTGTCAGGCATGTGAGCATCTCTCTCTCCAGGTGAGAGTCTGCTGGGAAGTGGTTTTCTCCCAAAGAGAGTCCAACACCAGCTACGGAGCTCTGAGAATTCTTGATCCGACCTGTTGTCGAGACCCAAAGAGGGAGGTGAAGCACCGATGGACTATGCTTGTGAAGGTGTATACTACCGGGTGGAACATGCATGTGGGGAATGAGATTCTATGAGTAGTGGGCGTAAGAAGGCTCCTGGAGAGAATCCTTCTGGTTGCTCTATGCAATTTTCCTATAACCTCAGCCTATTCTAGGATTCCCTTACCTTGGGTGGAGCTTGGTCCCATCTCGGGGGTGAACCATTGTTGAGTGTGATGAGCAACGTGTTCTAAGGCTGGGAGATTCGTGGAAGGTTTTCACGTAGTTGGTGGAGTTACTATAGTTTCAAAGATAAGTATCTTTATGTGTTTGATTTTCAATTAAAATGCATGTCTTTGATGCTTGCAATATTATAATGTATTTCGTTGCAATGATAATTATTGTTAATTCCATTATTTTTGTATGTTAGTAGTAATCCTGTGATTACTCTGTATTGTTTAGTTAAATGTGTTAATTTGATTTAATGCATGTTATATATATAAGTATGAGAATGTTTCCGTGTAGTAGCGTTGCCCAGCCACATGGTTGATGGTCGGGGACGTTACAATATGGTATCAGAGCCATAGTTTCCACACTGAGCCTGGATGGGCTGGATAAGTGGTCTTTGAACCCAAGGTTTTGAGTGGAAATAGTGTTCGGATGGAATCGATTTCGAACCTTAGAATGTTTCTGAGTGCCAAGGGGTTACTTGGCCGTGTTACGAAGCTCAGGAGGAGTAGCAGTAGATTAAAACCACAGTCGACGTGATATTTGACCAGAGAGAGAGAGCGCTTAACACTTGGGGTGTTGGAGCCGTAGGATCTATTTGGGAAAAAGGAGAGTCCTTTACGACCGTCATATTTGGAGAAGGTACGAGAAGGTTATCCTAGAAGCCTTTCGGAGTTCGAAATTCGGGAGAAGTGGAATGCGCTAAGGCATAAAATCCCAAAGGAGATCTACACCATAGATCGTAGGAAAAGAGCCTGACTATTAGATCTGTGTCCAGGAAGTTTAAGTAAAATCACTTAAGAGGATTTCAAGTGTGGAGTGTGACAAACTCCCGAAGTCTCGAAGTAGATCGTAACCATCTGTTGCGAAGGACACGCGTCTATAGATCGTGAACTCTGGGAGAAAGCACTTCGGGCAAAAGTGAGCGTAGAGGAGTTGAAACTCCCGAAGCCCGAAGAGTCGAAGTGGTGAATCATGATGACATCACCTGGAGGTGACATGGACACATATGATGTGTGCCACGTATCAGTAGCTAGTATGCCGCCATGTGGCATCCTGTGTGAGCAGGGTTAGTGGGGCCCGAGGTTATGTAATGTAGTTAATGGTCGAAGGACCCACAGTGGCGTTGATCACGATACATCAAGATCAACGACCAGAAGGCATTGCGGGGACCCAAGTTGCACGGAAGCTAATTCTCCAAGGTGGTCTCGCAATCCAAATCACGGTTTCACTGAGGGGTTACGTGTCAGGATCAAGAGAATTGTGAGATGAAAGGTGGGTTACTCCAAACCACCGTTGCATTCCCCGCAATTGGGAAAACGTGAAGTGATGTAACGTAATAACGTCACCTAAGGTGACGTGGGAGTGTTCGAAGATTAATGGTTCGGGGTGTGCGGATGTGAATTCTTCCGAAGTCTCAGAACTTAGACGCCCGAGGTTCCATAGCGAGTGTCAACCGTTGGATGCTGGGTAGACGTGGACTGTTGATCCACCCTATTGTGCGAGTTCGGTAACTCAGAACTCTGAGTGATTATCGTATTGCGCTTTGAAAATTTCTGAGGCCGAAGGCCCTAGTACGCGCTTATCGATCTAGCGCTTGGTCACGACCCATGGTTGCGTGGGTTAGGGACTAAGAGAAAGGGGCTAGTGCCCAAAAACTTAGCAGAGCAGAGCTCCGAAAGAAGAAATCTGTGGGGATTCTTGATTGAATGAGAATCACAGAGGATGAAAACTGAACGTTTTCTTGAATCAGATCTATTTATGAATGCTATGGGATTTGTTAAGGAATAATGGTCTGACAAATTCCGTTCGTTTGCACATTGTTATTGCAGAAGTTTAACGAGTGACAAAAACAAGTAGAATTTCCACTGAGTGCAAAAGAAATAGAAGAGACTACTTTCAATTCCAAAGATTAAGCAAAAGGAATGGATGTCCATCTGGGATTTGAAGGATCGAACTCCAATGGACATGGAGAAGAGATAGATAAGGAATGGAATATGATGAAAATCATTGAATGATTGCAGAAAGATGCCCATATTCACCGAGCACATAGCAGAAATCTCATGAGAGCTAAGGAACAATAGGGAGAATTCAACATAAATTTGATGAAGAGCCTGGAAAGGATCGAAAAGAAATTGGATAAGGAGAGTGACTCAAGAAAAACAGGGAGTCGCGGGATCCCTGAGAAGAAAATGAGATCAAGAAGTGTTAGCAGGCATCGTCATCACTCCCTGAAACACTCCAATAAGGAGGCACGCAGAAGTTTAAGCCCATCTGCTACTAGAAAGCACAGGATATCTGGAGTGGATGAACTGAAGGGTGAAATGAACAAGATTAAGCCTCCTATGTTTGATGGAGAACATAACAAGGAGGAAGATGTCGAAACATGGTTGATTGGCATGAGGAAATATTTCCAACTGCAAAATTATTCCTCTCATGCCGAAGGAAGAATTGCAATGTATCAATTGAAAGGAAAAGCATCCATGTGGTGGGATCAACTCGTGCAGGTGCAACACATTAGAGAGAAAGATATCACTTGGAAAAAATTCAAGAGGTATTTCGAGAAGAAATAATTGACTAAAAGATACTACGACGAAAATATGAAAGAGTTCTTTGAACTCAAGCTGGGCAGCATGACCATTGATGAACACGAATGAAGATTTTTGGAATTGTTGAAGTATGTCTCGTTCATCAAAGATGAGACTGTCAAGATTCAGAGGTATCTAAGTGGGTTGCCACCTTCCATTGGTGACAATATTCAGTATGATGGCCCTAAGACTATGGAAGAAATGATAAGGAGGGAGAAATGCTTATATGAGAAGCAAAGAGAGAAGCCTACCTTCTGGAAGGCTTGCGAAGACAAGAAGAAATTTCAGATGGATCAGAGGAAGAAGGGAACTAAGCCACCCTTTTTCAGAAATAGTCCTTAAGGACATCCATCATTTAGAGAGCTGAGAATGGCTAACATAGGGGAACAAAGGCCAAGACAGATGCCCATTCAGTGTTGGGGTTGTCAGGGGAACCACAAGTACAGAGATTGTCCCCATAAAAATGGCAAAGTGAGAGTTGTCCATGATGTTCAGAAAGCTGAAACAGTGGAGGACATGGGTAGTAGAATGCCAAGGATCTATGCAGCACTGGACAACAAGCAAGCAGAATATCAGTCGCACATGATTGAAGTGGAAGGTATGATCAATAACCATCCCTTCACTATTTTACTTGATTCAAGGGCTAGCCATAGTTATATAGATTCTAGAGTGGTGGAAAGTTTGCAATTGTCGAGAAGAAAACATGAAAATTCTTGGTTAGTGCAGTTGGCTACATGAACCAAGAGAAAAGTCACTGAGTTAGTTAAGTCTTGTCCAGTGGACATGAATGGACTGAGCACAAAGGCTGAATTGAATGTTCTTCCTTTAGGTTCTTATGAATATCTGATTGGGATGGACTGGTTGGACCAACACCATGCCATCTTGGACTGTTGTAATAAGGTATTCACTTGCCTGGATGAGGAAGGAAATCAGAAAACAGTCCAAGGAATTCCTAGAGTTGTTTCTATCAAAGAAATCTCAACAATGCAGCTGAAGAAGTGCTACAGGAAAGGCTATCAATTACTTGCAGCCCATGTGGAGGAAGCATCTAAGGATGAGGTCTCAAAGATTGGAGATCATGCAGTACTAAAGGAGTTTGAAGATGTATTCCAGGAGGTACTTGAATTACCCCCGAAGAGAGATATTGACTTCTCTATAAACTTGATGCCTGGAGCAGCTCCAGTGTTGAAAACTCCTTACAGAATGAGTACGCTGGAGCTGAAAGAACTGCAATTGTAGCTTGAAGAGCTTCTGAAGAAGGGGTACATATGCCCAAGTGTGTCACCTTGGAGTGCCACGGTCCTATTCGTGAAGAAGAAGGATGGGACACTGAGACTGTGTATTGATTTTAGACAATTGAACAAAGTAATTGTAAAGAACAAATATCCTCTGCCGAGGATTGATGACCTCTTCGATCAGTTGAAGGATGCGAAGATATTTTCGAAGATAGACCTCAGGTCAAGATATCACCAGGTAAGGATAAAGGATGAAGACATAAGCAAGACCGCCTTTAGAAGAAGGTATGGTCATTACGAGTTCACAGTGGTGTCGTCTGGGCTGTCAAATGCACTCGTTATTTTTATGTGCCTGATGAATGGTGTATTCAGGGACTATCTAGACAAGTTTGTCATAGTGGTCCTGGATGACATTCTGGTGTATTCCAAGTTGGAGGAAGAGCATGACCAACATTTGAGGATGGTGTTGTAGCTGCTAAGAGAGCACCAACTGTGTTTCAAATTGAGCAAGTGCTCGTTTGATAAAAAACAGATCCATTACTCAGGGCATATTATTTTGAAGGATGGGATAGTTGTAGATCCTAAGAAGCTTGAGGCCATCAAAGAATGGTCAGCGCCAAAGAACGTGGCGGAAGTCAAATCCTTTATGGGTCTAGCTAGTTATTATAGAAGGTTTATCGCAGGGTTCTTGAGGATAGCTCACCCTATCACTTCCTTGCAAAGGAAGGAGAAGAAGTTTCAGTGGACAAAGGAATGTGAGAGAAGCTTCCAACAATTGAAGCAACTGTTAACCAATGATCCAATCCTGAAGATTTCAAACCCAAATGAAGATTTTGTGGTGTGCACAAATGCATGTAAAGAAGGATTGGGAGGAGTCCTCAGTCAGAATGGATTTGTAATCTGTTATGAATCTAGAAAGTTGAAAGAGCATGAAAGGAACTATGCAACTCATGATTTGGAGTTGGCAGCCATAGTACACGCTCTAAAGAAATGGAGGCATTACCTCATGGGAAGGAGGTTTGAACTAAGGACAGACCACAACGGTCTCAAGTATTTGTTGGATCGACGAACTTTGAATGCTAGGCAGAGTAGGTGGTTGGAGTTTCTTTGTGAATATGCTTTTTATATCAAGCATATCAAAGGGAAGGAGAATAAAGTGGTTGATGCACTCAGCAGGAGAGTACACGAATTACATGCTACAACCATTAGCATGTACCGAACTGATATTAAAAACATAATTTTGGAGGCTGCAAATACAGATTTGCAATACAAGGATTTGGTAGAAAAGCTACAGCAAGGTGAGATGCCACAGAAAGTGGAAAATTATAAATTAGAGGTTGATGGAATAATTATGTACAAGAACAAAATTTATGTACCTAATGTCTAGGATTTGAAACTTGCAATTTTGCATGAAATGCATAATGTGCCTTATGTTGGGCACCTTGGATATCAGAAAACTGTGGCAGCGGTCAAGAGCCATTACTTTTGGCTAGGTATGAAGAAATAGATTGCATAATACATCGCTAAATGTATGGAGTGCCAGAAGGTTAAATCTTAGCACAGGCACCCAACAGGGTTGCTGCAACCTTTACCCATTCCTGAGTGGAAGTGGGAAGTGGTGACAATAGATTTCATCACGGGATTGCCCAAAATGGGAAAGCAACATGATTCAATCATGGTGGTAGTGGAAAAGCTTACGAAAGCTACCCATTTTATTCTGTTAAAGAGTACTCACAAGGCAACAGATGTTGCTGATATTTTTATGAGGGAAATAACACGATTGCATGGAATTCCCAAGACAATTGTGTTTGACAGAGACCTGGAATTTACCTCAAGTTTTTGGAAAGGGTTATTCAAGGGGTTCATAATGAATTTGAACTTCAGTACAACCTATCATCCTGAGTCGGATGGGCAGACAGAGCGGGTGAATCAAGTAATAGAAGACATACTGAGGATGTATGTGATAGATAAACCATTGAAATGGGAAGACTACCTACATTTGGTAGAATTCACCTACAATAATGGGTATCAAGCATCATTGAAGATTAGCCCATTGGAAGCACTTTATGTAAGAAAGTGCAATACTCCAATGAGATGGGATAATCAAGCTGATAGGGTAGTAGTTGGGCCAGAGTTGCTCAAGGAAATGGAAGAACAAATGTTAAAAACTAAGCAGAATTTGAAAGCTGCCCAAGACAGGCAGAAAAGTTACGCTGATAAAAACAGAACCCACAGAGAGTTTAAAGTGGGAGAGCATGTTTTCTTGAAAGTGAAAGCCAATAGAAGTTCCCTGAAGCTGGGAAACTGTGCCAAGTTGGCAGCCAGATTTTGTGGGCCATTTGAAATCCTAGAAAGGATTGGGTCAGTTGCATATATACTGGCATTACCTGCATCCATGACTGTACATAATGTGTTTCATGTTTCATTTCTTAAGAAATATATACCTGATGATAGTCATGTAATTGATTGGAATGTGATTTAGGTGGAGCAAAAAGGTGTCCTGCAAGTGCATCATGTTCGCATATTGGACTGGAAAAGCAAACAGCGTCGGAATCGAACCATAAGGCTTGTAAAGGTCCAGTGGACCTGGTATGGTCCTGAAGACGTGACTTGGGAACATGAAGATGCTATGAGGGCAGAATATCCACATCTTTTTGAATATTTTGAAAATCTTGTTGATATTGTGTAAAAGTTGCACTGAGGACAGGGCAAAAATAAGGGGAGGGGATTGTAATATCCCCAAGGACGAGCCTTGTTGTAATCATGTTTTGTTAGCTGGTGAGCCAAGTATTGATAAGTTGGTGGGCTTATGTGTTTATTAGGCCAGAGAGCCTAAGTGTTAAAGGCCAGGAGCCTGTTTTTGTATATGTAATATGCATAACATTAATAAAGATTAAACATCGCTGCGTGCAGACTGACCACAAACAAAGAGTGATGGGGGACTAAGCTTCCACAGGGTGGGTAAGGGAAAAGGGGCTGAAAGGTCGGAAAGAGGGGCTAAGCTTAGGGACTGAAGTCCTTGAGAATAATATTTTATTATTATTCCAAAGCTGTGTGACAAACATGTTTTTATCCTAAGTCTTGGGAGAGGCAACACATGCAGCTCCAACGTGTGCAAAAGGGAATGCATGCAACTCCAAGAAGACAAGTGTCGACCTAGACACATGCGGTTAATAGCTGAAGTGTCAGCTGAGTTGGGGGTTCATCCTCCATTCTATCATCGACTATCTGAAACCAAGAATCCCTTATGTTCTCTACATGCATACTCTCACGCAGCTCTGAAACCCGAAGCCTGTGATGTTTTCCTGAGAAGCCGATACACCCTCCGTCTGAACCATTGAGTCTATGTTCGACCTCTGCGTGGATTGCTTGTCACGCATCCTAAAACCGGTGTTACCTGATCCGTGTTGTGTCTTAGTGGCATGTTGCCATTTTTTGGACGTCCACACCCAATTTTCTTGTTGTTGATGTCACTCGTGAGTTAACTGAAAGTTGTTGTTGTTGTTGTTATCCTAAACTTGAGGGAATTAAGTTGAAAACTGGTTGAAGAACCGGGTTGTCAGGCCCATGGTAGAAGAGGCAGGTTGTCAGGCCCATGAGTAGCTCTCTCTAGGTGAGAGAGTCTGTTGGGAAGTGGTTTTCTCCCAGAGAGTCCAGAACTAGCTATGGAGCTATGAGAATTCCTGATCTGGCTTGTTGTCGAGACCCAAAGAGGGAGGTGAAGCACCGATGGAATTTTCTTGTGAAGGTGTATACTCCTGGGTGGAATAGGCATGTGGGGAATGAGAGTCTGTGAGTATGGGTGTAAGAAGACTCCTAGAGAGAATCCTTATGGTT
>JASDQU010738884.1:17039-29406 GCA_032191745.1 Picea mariana
GCACTCTTCCAAAATAAGAACTTTATATTTCATCATTAGCTAAAAGACGCCACACCAAAGGTAGTATGCTCATCTCATCGGCTAGTGGCGAAACTGAAAGAGGTTGTCCATTGTTGGAAGGTCGACATTGATAATGTTGATGATGATGACCGTCGAGGCATACAAATAAAAGAGTTTGAGGGAGAACGCGCAGTTGAGTGAAAAGTGTCGAAAATGACTATGCTAGACTATGGTGGCCCGATTAAGATAGAGAAACATAATATTGGCACCAAGGAAGCACCCAAAATGGTCATCGTTGGAGATTATTGGGATACGCAGACTGTCACTCAAGTTTTCAAATTACTCAAAGAATATGAGGACTTGTTTCCCCGCAACTTCTCATAAATGAAGGGAATTGCAGGATCATTGGGGGCTATGAAAATTCAACTCAAGTCGAATGCCAAACCGGTCAAGAGGAGGCCTTATTGATTAAATCCAAAATATAAGGAAAAGGTGCATAAAGAGTTGGATTGAATGCTGGAATATTTATTCCTATGGAGGATTCAAATTGGATTAGTCCCATGGTTGTGCAACCTAAGAAAACCAGTGATATTCGAATATGTGTATATCTAAGAAGCCTCAATGTAGCCTGTGTGCGTGATCCTTTCCCTGCCCCTTTCACCGATGAGGTGCTGGTGAATGTTGGAGGATGAGAAGCCTACTCTTTTACAGATAGATTTTCAGGGTATCATGAAGTTAGGATTGTATAAGAGGATCAAGCCAAAACCACCTTTGCGATGTAGTGGGATTCTTTTGTTTATATGGTGATGGCATTTGGACTGAAGAATGCACCCACAATTTTTTCCAGGATTGTGGTCACAACATTCAAGGAGTTTATCCACAAGTTTCTTGAAGTTTATTTGGATGAATGGATAGTATTCAACTTGCTAAATGAGCACATGAAATCCCTTCGATTGATGTTGGATTAATGTTGCCAGCTCCATATCTCACTGAATTTGAAGAAGTGCATTATTTGTACATCATTTGGGAAATTGTTGGGGCATGTAGTTTGTAAGGATGGATTGTTGGTAGACTAGGATAAAATTGTTGTCATGTTGGATATGGTATCCCCCACCTCAGTTCACGAGTTGTGTGCCACACTGGACCATACAAGATATTACTAGCGGTTGATTAAAAATTATGCGAAAATTGTTGCCCCCTTGGAGAAACTATTGCACAAAGATACTAAGTATATTTGGACACATGAATGCCATAAATCCTTAGACACTTTAAAAGAGAAACTAGTCACTGCATTGATTATGGTTTTTCCCGACTAGTCTAAGCTCTTTCATGTTCATGTAGATGCCTCGTCCATTGCGCTGGGAGTTGTTCTTGAAAGTGCAACCGAGAGATAGTAACATTGACCATCTTATTTACTTTGCCAGTCGTACGTTGTCCGATGCTAGAAAAAATTAAATAACAACCAAGTGCAAGGGCCTCGCCATGATATATTCCTTACAAAAGTTTCTCCATTAATTATTGGGGACCCCTTTTAAATTCTTCATTGACCATTCCACGCTTAAGTATTTGGTCAACATGCCATTGTTGGGAGGGAGAATATGCCATTGGTTACTTCTCTTTCAAGAATTAGAGTTTGAAGTAGTGATCAAGCTTGAAAAATACAATGTTGGATCAGATCACCTGTCATGAATTGAATCTAGAGAAACCAATCATAGCCTAGATGATGAACTTCCCAATGCGTAACTCTTCTGCGTCAAAGTAGTTCCTGACCAATTAGTTGAAATTGTTGAATTTCTCACATTAGGACAAGCTCCACCCGGATATAATTCGGCTCAGTGTCATCAATTGGTGACTTGCAGCATGGACTATCAATTGATTGTCAGACAACTATATAAGCTAGGAACATATGGCATGTTGTGTAGGTGTGCCTTAGAACATGAACAAGACCCGATTTTGTATAAACCCATTGAGGGCATTGCAAGGGGACATAATGCAGGTAAGGCCACTGTGTGAATAGTTCTGCGTGTAGAACTTTGGTGGCCCTCACTCTTCATAGATGCCAAGGATTATTGTAAACGTTGTGACGTATGCTAATGGATTGGAAAGCCTTGTTGAAGAGATGATCTCCCTCTGTTTCCAGTCACAACATAGGAACCATTTGAAAAATGGGAAATTGATTTTGTGGGCTTGATTAATCCTCTTACGTGCCAAATGGATGCACACTATATTATTACTACCACTAAATATCTGATGAGATGGGGAGAAGTTGCATCATTTAATGATTGTACAACATAAACGACAACATGGTTCATTTTTTAGAATGTGATGACCAGATTTGGTTGTCCAAAGGTGTTGATAAGCAACCATGGTTAACATTCTCTGAAAAAAGACTATTCAACAACTCACTCAAGAGTTCATGATTTATCACCAAAAGAGCACTCCCTATCATCCTCAAGCTAATGGTACGTTGAATCTTTCAATAATATTTTAGAACATGCTTTAACCAAAGTTTGTAATGTACATCATGACGACTGGGACCAAAGGATCCCCGTAGTATTATGGGCATATCATACAACTTGCAAGAGGTCGACGAAGCAAACACCATTCAGATTGGTCTATTGTAAAGAAGTAGTCACGCTACTAGAATTTATTGTTCCCAGCCTCTGTGTTTCTCTAGCGACTCAGATGACAGATGAACAATCCCTTCAACAACGATTAGACGAATTCATGGAGCTAGAGGACGATTGTATGATGGAAAGATTCAACCAAGTGGTTGAAAAGCAAAGATAGAAAGCATGACATGATCACAATTGTTGGATTACTGAGAGGGGGGCGTTGAATCAATAATAGCGTACTTATAATCCTTTTTCTTCAAATGTTGTATCAATGTAGAATTATTATCTAATAATGAGCAATAAGAAATAAACAATCACACACATACACAGTACACCAGTGTTTTACGTGGAAACCCAAATCAGGAGAAAACCACAAAATCTTTTTTCTTATATCTCTTGAAGAATTACATTCATTGGAAGCACCAACTTCCTTTGTTTTCCAGCTGCAACTAGAAGGAGGCTCCAACCCCCTGGTTTCTCAGGCTACAACCTGAGCGAAGCTCCAACTCCCCAATCCTCTGGCTACAACCAGAAGGAGGCTACAACCCAATATGTTATTTGGCTACAACCGGAAGGTGGCTACAACCACATATCCTTGCCCCGTCCAACCGCCCTGAAGTAGAAGTAGAATGATGGAACCACTGTCAACCTGTCACTGTGAGATATACTGTTGTACAACTGTATCAACCTATACCACTGCCCTGTATCCAATCTGTACAACTGCCCTGTAATCAAACTGTACCTGAACTGAACATGTATCTACAAAAATACAACAGATACGCGACCTGTAGTGATGCAGTCCACGTATGTACGCACCCTATCTATTATGCAGTCCGCGTATGTACATGCCCTATCTGTTATGTAGTCCGTGTATGCCTTCTGAAACTAGGGTTTCCTTTCACTTGAAAACTTTTGACCCTCTGGAACTTCTTTCACATAGATTTGTAACCTGTAACTGTATCTAGACTGTAACTGTACCCTATGCATGCATCCTCATACATAACCTCTACTTAAGGCAAGTATGTCTCTCTCTAGTCATGTGCCATATAGGTATGTGTAATCATGAACAAGTATAATATTCCTCACGTGATCTTAGTCATCCACCCCATTCTGATATTCATTTTCTCAATACATCAATAAATACAAGATCTCAACCATGTACCATAAAAACTCTTAGCCATATGCCAAGAAATACAAGATGTGCCTCAACAAGAAGTATCAATGATAAATATACCATCTTTGTATTTTTGTAGATCTGACTTATACAGAAGATCCCATGTAGCCACTAGTCTTTCTAGGGAGAATCCTCAAATCTCCATTGCCATTCCTCATGCATACATCAAAATCCAACTATTCATAGAAATAAGACATACCTTTTGAACCAATGGATGGATCTGATGTATTTGAGCATTGTAGACCTTCCTGGGAGCTTGATCTCAGAATCTAGAACCTCTGCACCTTCATCTTCTCAAGTTTCATGGCTTTATCAACATGTACTCACCCTATACACAATCAGCCCGCGTACATACTCACCCTATACACATCCAGCTCGCATATACCTTCAATGTATACGCACCCTATACACAGACAGCCCGTGTATGCCTCAGAAAATAGGGTTTTCTATGAATCCAAGAATTTCGTCGTCAACCCTTCGTGCTACCTCAGACGTTTGCCACTTCAGATGTATCCACAAGTATTTACAAGAAGCTTTACACAAGAAAATAGATATACAATATGTACAAGTGTGTGTTTAATGAGTGAGCTTTGCCTCTTATTTATATCTTCATGTAGCCTTACACTTTCCTTATTTTAGGGCTTCTTTATTTAAAATAATTTCTTTTGCAAACCACTTTGACCCTTGGGGGCTTCTATAAGACTTATGAGGGGTTCTCCAACTTCGTATGGTCATAACTCTCCAACCGTGAGGAGTTATGTGATGTTCCACATACCACCGGAAACATCATGACAAGCACTATCTATCTAGGATATTTTCCCTGACAAATTCACTATCCTTCAACTCATTATTCCAGAATTAAGCATGGGTTCTCTTACTCCGCAAAGCGTCTTCCCGTGAGGGCTTTCACCATAAGGGGACCACTTTGGAGTTCATCCGTATTTACTTCTTATCATCCATGACGAGACAATAATGAGTCATCTTTACATAAAAAAATATTGGGTCCATTACCCAAACCTTTGTGCTGCGGGGCTTTCTTCAAGGGTTGACATCAATGACAACCAACCTTAATCAACAACAACATCTGCCAAAAAATACTCCAGTTGGATCTTTGGTCTTGTTATATGACAACAAATATTTGCAACACCCTATCAAGCTACTTATGCGTTGGTTGGGTCCTTTTCATCTGGTCTACATCAACAAGGTTGGTGGTGTTAAGATGGCTACATTACAGGGACAACCGCTCAAGGGACTTATTAACAACATTAGGTTGAAGCTGTACTACGACTCGCAGGGGTCACCCATCACTTAGCTCCCTTTCTCAACCCTGAAGTTTTGTAGAGTAGGGTTAGCGTAGGATGTAAAATAGGTAGAAGAGTGCATAGTTGGCGTAATTTTCCTTTCCGGTAGCGCAACATACACTCTAGTCACACAGGTGGATTAGATAGATTGATAGTTTTGCAAATTCCCAAGATTTCCAACTTAGGTCGAAGTTATGGCCTATGCCCAAAGTACTGGCTCTGGCAGGGGATTCCTACGGGCTTAGGTTGTGCTACCTGGCGTTACATTAACTTGAAGGGACAAGCAATCTGATTTGAACAAATCACCTATATCCCTGGCACATAATTTATTATGATGCCACACCCCAAAAGGCACATCACCAGTACGACGGATCCGAATTGTTATCTTCTCATCTATGGGGCTTCATCGAGACTTTATATGTATTCTTCGATCAATATCATTGGTTGGTTCTTTGTCTCATTTTGATTGACACTGAAAATCATTTCCCACTCTATATATGTCCACGTTCACCCATGCAGTGGTTGTAGAAACTCTCCACATCCCATTCTCCCTTGCTCCCACCCATCACCCACATCCTCGTTTTCTCCACCCTCACTGTTATCTTTCCACTTTCCACTAGTCTTACCATATCTCGGTTCAGGTCCCCTTTCATGGCCCAAATTCATAGACATTCCAGGACATGCAATCCCCAGTTCGGCTAGGAAGCCCGAGAAGCCACAGTCCAATTTTCACAAAGATTGACACTTCGTTATCAGCTGCGTGGCATAGGTCCCACTCTCTTAGTCTCCAGCAGGACACAACCACATACCCCACAGTTGCCTAAATTGTGCTTCAAAGCTGCAGTAGTAAGCCAACTCTCTCAACTTGAAGTTGGTTTGGTTGTCATTATGGATAATCACCTTTGCTGAAGTGGATAGCCCAAGGTTGTAGGATCTTCATTCCACCGAGATAGGAGGACCCCGTCCTCTGTCCTATATTTCTAGAACAAAGAAACAAGTAGAGAATGATGCTCTATCTCTATGGAGCTCTTCCTCAACATTTACTTCTTGTAGGTTAACAAGTAACTGATCTAAGTTCTAGCTATATCACTTAGACCAATTAGGGGGTTCACTTGTGGATGATGTGCTTTAAACATATCCCTTTTTCATCACCAGGGACACGCTCGAAGAAAAATAATTTGAGCATCTGCAAAATGAAGTCCAAATCCATTGCTTACCTTGGGGCCTACTTCAGGCCTACTTGACTCATTCCAGAACCTGTGTCGGGTTGCAACTACAACTTGGACAAATGATTTTCTCTTACTCAAACCTAATTGCAACCATAACTTAGTTTGATGGTTTAGTTTATCAATGATGATTTTCTCTTACTCAATTCTCACAATAGTTCTTCCCTGTGGCAGTTGGCTCGATGACGAGCCAAGTAATAGTGGTGTGGGTATGTTGGCACCCAATGATTCAGGTGGATATTGGTGGCCACCCACCTGTTCCAACTGGATCCTCTTGTCAGTTTTTAGTTTAACACATTCTTCTGTACCTCTTTGTAATTGTGGGATTTACACTTTCGGGGATGTTTGAATCCCTACACATCTTCTAGGTGGATACTGGTGGCCTCCCACCTAATCCAACTGGCTTATTTTGTATGTTTTCATGTCAGCACATCTTGTTGTACTTCTAGGGTCGTTTTATGGCCCTAAACAATGTTATTTTGGCTCGCCATAGTCAAATTGTAGACAGAGTCAGAGTTTTATGATGTAATACGTAGTCCTTGAAAAGACCTTTCCAATGGGCTATCACGCGCCTAAAACAAAGATCGTATGCAAAAGTTACGACCTTGAGAAGTTAATGTATTAACTTACCCAAATGAGGCCCACATGACTTTTGGTGTTTCATCTCCTAGGGTTAGGTTTTTGGATGTCTAGGGTTTTCGCATTCATGGTTATCATAAAAAGGCCTTCAGAGCCTCATTGTAATAATCTTCTGGTGAATGAGCGTAGCCGTCACATCTCTTCTCAGAGATAAAGCTGCCACCATTCTAGCGAGTCTTGCACTTTGTATTTTTACAGTCTCTTTACAATTATTTCATTAATAGAAATCAAGTTTGTTGTATTTCTCTATTTCTGGCAATTTTCATGAGTATTTCATTGTAATTTCTCTACTTTCATTTCATTCCAAAAATAAATCCGGATCAGTGGTATCAGAGCAGACTGCTCTTGATCGTTTTTTAGCACATGTCCCCGACGAGGTCCGAGTATAGCCAGTTGGGTCTAGAGTTTGTCTCTCTTGAGGAAAATCACTCTCGCACGCCCAAGAAAACCGTGATGGCGGTAGAAAAGAAAGACGGTGGATTAGAAGATTCTATTAACCTGTTGCTTGAGCAAGCTATCACGCGAAAAAGGGACGAAATGATGGAGAATTTTGCACACATTCTTCAATGCCCGCCAATAGCAACATGCACATCTTCATCAAGCGACCATTTAGGAGGAACCTCTCCCTTCAAGGTACAAGTTAATTTTGATATTCCCATATTTGAAGGTTAGATAGATGCCTTAGAAAAATGGTTAAATCTATTAGAAGGTTATTTCTCTGTTCAAAAATTTGTCGACACGGAAAAGATCACCTTTGCACTCCTCAAGGCTCTCCCCCATGTCAAATATTGGTGGGAAACTTACAGAGAGCAAAGTTCCATAGAGGAATTTAGAATATATGGGGCTGAGCCCACTTAGGATTTTTTTGTGGATGCGGTCAAAGAACAATGTTATATTGTTGATAACTATGAAGACCAGTACATGAGATGGACCACACTGTGGCAAGAGAAGAGACAAACAGTGTCAGAGTTCACAAATACTTTCCATATCTTGTGCACCAAGCTGGGTATCAAAGACTCCAAGCGACATATAGTTCTAAAATATCGTGGGGCTTTGCATAGGTACATCCAAACTGAAATGGATTTCCTAAACATCTCATCATTAGGAGCTACCTATCGATATGCTGTCAAAATTGAGCAGAAATTTAGACACCAGAAAAAATGGGAATTCAAGTCTGCAAATCTGCCACAACCAAAGCATGGTAAAGACGACCCTAACCAACAACCTCTAAACAACCAATCCAAGACACAAGACAAAAAGGGTAAAGGGAAAACGAAGAATGACACTGGGAAGTGATGTGACTTACACAAAGGCCCCTGGCACAACACCGATGAATGTCGCTCGAAATAGTCATTGGTGGCCGAGGTCAAAGACACGAAGACGAACCTTGATTCAGAATCTAATCCAGAAAATATTGAAAACAGACAGATTTTCGATGCAGACCCCACTGCTACTGTCGTGACCACAACAATTCAACTAGAAGAATCAGTAGATCCTGAAGAGGGGGAGCGACTCTTCCATTCACAGATGTGGGTGAAGGGGAACCCATTGCATTTCATTGTTGATAACAGTAGCTAGAAGAACCTCATCTCAGCTAAGGCCGTTAAACAGTTGGGGTTGTCGACAACACCACATCCGCAACCATACAACATTGGGTGGCTTCACCAGGAACGAGATCTTTGTGTTAGCCAACAGTGTCGCTTGTCCTATGGCATATGACCCTTCAAGGATGAGGTAGTGTGTGATGTTGCCACTCTTGATGTCTGTGATGTTGTTTTGGGCCAACCATATATGTGGAGACATCATGTTGTCTATGATTCTAGACCCCGTAGTGTCATTATTACTTTGGGAGGTCATCTCTATAGGATACCAGAGGTAACACTGACTACTGCTCCACCAAAAAAGTGCTGCAAGGTAATCATTATACTACAAAATTCATCCTCTTCACAGTCTGTTCAAAGGATGCACAGAAGATCGCTACAATCACTGCAGCCTCAACACTTTCTATCCAACAAAAATATATTGTTTCTTCACCTACAATGGTGCCTACACAATGCCCCGTCAAACCCAAAGACAACAGATTGGTGGAGCATATTCAACCCTGCGAGCAACAAGCCTGTGACAGTATTCCACATACCAAGCATCACAACTTCTCCAACAAAGCACGTAGCTCATTAAGATTCAGATTCAAAAAATGCTTTCCCCTCTTCCCTGGGCACTCAACACAATGGAGACCATTGCTTCCTAAGGGAGGAGGATTGATCAAGGTGGATATTGGTGGCGACCCACCTGTTGCAACTGTCTCCTCTTGTCAGTTTTTAGTTCAACACGTTCTTATGTACTTTTTTGTAATTGTGGGATTTACACTTTCGGGGCTGTTTGAAGCCTTACACATCTTCCAGGTGGATATTGGTGGCCTCCCACCTAATCCAACTGGCTTATTTTGTATGTTTTCATGTTAGCACATCTTGTTGTACTTCCAGGGCCGTTTTGGGGCCCTAAACAATGTTATTTTGTCTCGCCACAGTCAAACTATAGACGGAGTCAGAGTTTGACAATGTAGTGCGTAGTCCTAGAAAATACCTTTCCAACAGGCTATCAGGCACCTAAAACAGAGATCATATGCAAAAGTTACGACCCTGAGAAGTTAATGTACTAACTTACCCAAACGAGCCCCACATGACTTTTGGCGTTGATGTCTAGGGTTTTGGCATTCATGGTTATCATAAAAAGGCCTTCAGAGCCTCATTGTAATCATCTTCTGGCGAATGAGCATAGCAGTCACATCTCTTCTCAGAGATAAAGCTGCCACCATTCTAGCGAGTCTTGCACTTTGTATTTTTACAGTCTCTTTACAATTCTTTCATTAATAGAAATCAAGTATTGTTGTATTTCTCTGTTTCTGGCAATTTTCATGAGTATTTCATTGTAATTTCTTTACTTTCATTTTGTTCCGAAAATAAATCTGGATCACCCAATGTTTTGGGTAAATATTGTGCATATAAAGTTGTGCACACTCATTCCAGTTTTGCACGATCAAGCAGTTGTGTGAGGGGTAATAGGAGGTGCGTGTGGTAGATCAATTTTTGTTAATGCACACCAGTTCAAGTTCTGCCAATGCATGTCAGTCCAAGTTTTGTGATGCGCACCATAAATCAAGAAGAAAACGCATGCACGCCAAAATCAAGAAAATAATATTCATGAAATCTTCCTGAATGATTACTATAGACAACACGAGGGATCGTGGAGCAACAAGAAGATGAGAGGGAAAGGTAGTTGAGATTACCAGGATTCCAAAGAGGCAACGTGGAATGCATGGAGGTGACAAAAGCATGAAGGACCGACTGTCAGTTGAGTGATTGGAGTAGAAATAAATGCGACTGATCAACATAATAGAGAAGGATATAAAAGGAAGCAACGACAACATAAACAAAATTAGTTAGTTGGCGAGTTCGAAAATTGGCTAGTTAGCTAGCTTGTTAGTCAGTGGGTTGTTGTTGTATTGATGATATTGAGCTTGCTCTGAGCATATATTTTGTAATGTCCATGGTTGCAAGTCTGAGTCTGTCATATTTATAGAGTCTAGAAAAAGCACATGGCATTGTGTAATGTAATATTAGGCAATTGGACAAGAGAAAAAAGTTTTGTTGTTGTCAATGTATGAATTGCTTAATGTATATTTGGGGTGACAAAATGAAGATAATAAAGTTGTAGTAATTCTGGCCTTATGGTGTGTTACTTATGTGTCAATCGAATGCATGTATTATTGTTTCTTACTATTAATTGCTAAGTATTGTTCAATGGATTGTCTAAATGCCCACCTAGTTGAAATTTTGTCCAATCAGTCTTCATCATCACTCACACAAGACCAGATGGTCTATGTGATCCTCATGACCTCTCGGGTGAGGCTTTCTTCAGTCTTTGGCTGAGGATTGATATGTCGATGCCTTGGTGTTTTTGTTGGTCAAACTCTGGACGAACCCCGGGTCTTAAACCCCCAGTGTTAGGAAGAACACGTAAGTGCGATTGAGCCAACAAGAAAGTATCAGGAACATGATATGATTTGAAGGTCTTGGACAAAAACTTAGAAAAACACACCACCAAGTATGAATTTCAAATACACCATATGAGAATAACACATAAGTAAGACCCTTTATGCAGTGACCAATGATGAAAATCACAATTAGAGGCTAAGCAATTCACCAATAAGGAAAACAAAATCCAAGGAACGACACAAATACCACTATGCAAATAAGGGTTTTGTCATCGAACACAAGGGAAACCACTCAATCAACTACAAATGATGAAAGTCATTTGATGAGTGAAAGCAAACTTACCAATGATGAAAATAAGTTCTACAATGCTACCAACTCCAAGTATATCTCCTATAGCAATGTGTTGCAGTTGATAATAGAAGACCTTCCACTGAGAAGGAAATAATGAACTCTCTTGCATTGGCATAAGAAAAACATTGGTTATATCGATAAACTGAGAACAACTTGACAATAGGGAAGGCTGACATGGAAAATTAAGAGATCTGAAGAATTGCTAACATAGGTTAAAACTTCCCTTCAACTCAAGCATGAAACGAAGGTGACTTGGATAATAACTAATGTCAAAGGGGACCTATGATATAAACCATCCACACATGAGGCATTGAGGTATTCTCCATGAGGATTGGGAGAGTAACCAATTAGAGTAGTCAAAACTCAAAATCATAGTGTAGCTCCCAAGACAGTAGTAAAACCTAATTGTGGTTAACTAACTCAAAACATATGCTTTGTTATGAGGGTGACACATTGACTATTGCAACATAGATACAAGGGCTATATAAATCTTGATTATTTCTCCCTTCTTCTTTTTTACAATTTTTTTAATCTTTTTCATATTATAAAGCCCAAACAAAGAATAAAATAATTCCATAAAAAGTGGAGGAGATGAGTGTTAGAGGGGATGCAACTATGTTCCAAGTGCACAAAATAGACCTATGCAAAAAGAAAAGCGGAAAATGTGTTGTGAAGGATATGTATCGTGAGCATGTCTCCTCCAGGATTGAGCAACTAAATGTAATGGTAGTAAGTAGGTTGTAATGGAGCATTTCACACAAGCACGTGAGCAACGATGAGCCATACATATTAAAATAAAATAAAATAGCTAGATCTGACTATGGAATAGGCAAAAAAAGAATGAGGAAGAATCACACGATTTCAAACTCAAAGTCATGGTAGGACCAATGGGAATAAGGTAATATATCACATGCTCCTAATGTGATTCATCCTCTTGAACCAAAACCATGCTAATAGTCAATTTGAATGCCAAAAGATATAATAGGATATCTTTGTTGTAGATAGAGGGAATTAATAATGGGTAGAGATAAGAGTTTTTTTCAAATCATAGAATGATTGTTGCACT
>JASDQU010738884.1:50859-66045 GCA_032191745.1 Picea mariana
ATATGCTAAGTATTGCATTTTGTTGATTTTGTATCAACATGTATGCAAATATTGGATTTGGTTAATGAATGAAAAATTTAATTTGAATAATTGCTCTTATGAAATGTTATCTTTTATTTATTTTATTGATAACATTATAATAATATTTCATAATTAAATTTATAATTTTTTTTTTGACGACAACGGATAATGGATCTTTATTTAAATAGGTAGTGACAAAGTCACTGTAGCTGTTACATCTCGTTCGACTTCATGAGGCTCTAACCGGCCTTTCTGAGTACAAAATCCTAAAACTTGTAAACCAAATAAAGCTTTAAACTCGTTGTATGTGGCGACTTCTATACAAAATGCCAACATCACAGAGTTATTTGAAGATGTCTTGCTTGGATGCATCTTTATAGGCCGGACTTCCTTGGAACCTCCTTCTGGGGTAGGCCATGCTCGATTTGCCAGTCCAGGGTCAGTTTTGCCATTTGGTTCTCTAGCTTGAGGACTTGGGTTTCAAGCTCCTCCTTTGGGTCTTTTTGTTCGTTCCAAATCTGGTCCACGGCTTCAACAAAGACGTTTTTGGTCTTTGTGATGTCTGCATCGAGCATGGCGAGCCTTCGACCTGCCTCAGCATCGAAACTCTGAAGGATGATGTCTTGATTTTGCACAATAGTTTTAATCCTTTGCATTTCCTCCTCCATAGTCTTGAGTCTTTCCTCCAATGTCGGCTTGCTCCTTGAGCTAGACATCGTGCTTGATTGTCGGGCTTCCTCTGCTTGAGCGTTTTCCCCTTACTTTCACTCCTTGGAATCTCACTGTTCTGCACTAGAATTGGCTCAAATCCTTCAGGGCCTATGGTTTTAACCACAGTCTTGATAGCTTTCCTATTGGGCCCGGTTGTTTCCTAAGAAATCCGAAGGGTCAAGCCGATCAGATCGACCTTACACAGGTCGTGAAGCTCGTGAGGGATCTTAGTCCTTCTCCGAGCCTTCATCTCCCTAATTGATTTCCTCTCCCCTCGTTCCTGTTGCCTGTCTTGTCGTTGGGTTTGTATGTCTTCCCTTCAATCGACGTTTCCCTTTCTCCTTTGCTTTGCCAGCTATCATTCTTGCAAGCTCAGGTTCCCTATCGACCGACAGTAGCCCCCCCTTGCCTACCTGGGCCTTATGGGATTTCCAAATGTGATGTGATTCCATTGATTTGGAGTTCCCCTTTGCTTAAGGTGGTGCCTCTGTTTGATTCTTCATCTGCTTGTTCATTAAGATCTCGAAGAACGTGGAACAGTTGAACGGTTCTCAACCTTTTCAGTAGGAGGTGAATTTTCTCCAGGATATGCTGGAGCTTTGTTTTCTTAACTGGGTTATGAAGATTTAGCGCTTGCATTATCAGTATGGAGTCCCCTATTATCATTAAATCATTGACTTTCTTACTGATAGTCTGGCTCAACCCTTGCCAGAGAGCGAGTGCTTCTGCTTGGTTGTTGGTATCTACTCCTAGCCCCCAAGCATAAGATAGTTCTAGCTTTCCATCTAGGTCCAAGAGGACCCCTCCTCCTCCTGTCGTCCTGGGGTTTCCTTTGGAAGCCCCGTCAAAGAACAATAGGTGCTTACTTCTTTGTCTCTTCCACTCCCTGAATTCCTCATGTTTCAGCCGGATTTCCCATTTTTCATGTCTTGTTTCGATGCTTGTTTTCTCTGGCTATTTCTTGAGATTGAAGCTTTTGATCCACTGCTCCTCTTCTGCTTCTAGGCCTCTCGAATTATTTACTTTGCTGAAGTAGGGGGCACTTTTGCCAAAGAGGGCCTTTATCTTACTTGCCACTTGTGTAGGGTTGCAAGTGATCTCCCTGAAGAGCTTGTTGTTTCTCTCCAACCAAATTTTCCAGAGAATGAATTTTGGTAGAGTTCTCCAGAGGATGTTGAGTTGGGCTTTTTAATTTACCTGGAATGGACATAGAGAACTCCAGTTCTGAAGAAAATCATTGGTCTCTTGGGGTAGATCGAGTGTTCCTAGCTTCAGACCCAGGGCTAGATTCCACACCTCTTTAGCGAATGGGCATTTCAGAAGCAAGTGATCTGATGTTTCCTCTTCTTGAATGCAAAGGGGACATCTGGAGGGGCCTTCCCACCCTCTCCTCCTCATATTTTCTCCAGTTAATATGCTTTTATGAGCCAGGGTCCAGACAAAATGTATATCTTCAGAATGGACTTGGAAGTCCAAATGACTTTCCAAATTGTAGGGTCTAGGGGGACATGAGGAATTGCTGTGAAGCTTTTATACCTTGCTACTGTTGTGTATGTTCCAGAATGTGAACCCCATCCCCTCTTGTCCTTTTTCCTTGATTTTATCAGGGATTTCCCTTGCAGGGAGTCCATCAAAGTGTTCCATTCCCCATCAATCTCTTGAGGTCTGTTGCTGACTTCCCACCTGATCCAGGTTTTATCCTCATCTTTGCTCCAATTTGAGATGTCCCAAAGAGTGACTAGGTCTTGGGACTGCATCCTAGCTTTTAGCTGAGTTGTTCCTTAAGCGAGTTTAAAGGTGGGTCTCCCAACACTGATTCATCCCATATTCTGATATTCTTTCTGTTCCATGGTATCCAGGTAAGATTGGGCTTGAAGAGTCTCATTGCTTTTAGACACAGGGTGAATATTGGGGACCCTTTTATCATGTTTGCAGGCCGATCCAGGCATTTTGTTCTCTGGCCGTGGAAGTACTTCTTCCAGATTTCTTTTTTGCTGCAAGTGGACTTCCCCGAGACAAGATTCCAGAGAAGCTTGGCTCCAAGAGCAAGATTTTGAGAGTTAATATCTCTAATATGGAGACCACCTTCTGAGAATGGTTTGGTGAATTTCCTCCAGCTTATAAGATGTAGCTTCCTCCCGTTTTGCTTTCCTCCCTCCCACAGGAACCGTCTAAAAAGTGCATCGATTCTATGAATCATGGTGGTTGGGGCTAGCAACAACGAGCTTTGGTAGATCGGGATGCTTGCTAAAACTGCCTTTATGAGAACAACTTTACCTGCAAGGTTTAACCATTTTGCTCCATTTTTCTCCCCAAGAGTTGATTCTTCCCTTTAACTTGTTTATAAGAGGAAGCCACTGAGACACCTTTGGTTTGGTCCTGAAAATTGGCACTCCTAGATATTTAAAGGAATCCCAATTGGTGAAACCTTCCATCCCCAGGACTCTTGAAATCTCCAACATTTCCCTTGGAGAGGTGTTCCACCCATAGATCTTGCTTTTGGGCAAGCTTATTTCGCTTCCTGAGATCTCATTGTAGATGTCCAGTTCTGTTTTAAATTTTTTGGCTATTTGCACACTTGCTCCTCCTAGAAGTAGAGTATCGTTCGCGAACTGGGCGTGATTAATGTCTTTTACCCCCGAGGTTATTCTTAGGCCAAGGAGATTGTTATGTTGTTGTCCATAATCTAGTTGAAAGCTTAGCACGGAGGCTTGTATAGCATAACGAAGTGGAGATAGGGGGCAGCCTTGTCTGAGGCCCCTGGACACTTGAAGGAACTTTGTTGCTCGACCATTTACTAGGGGGGCAATCTAGGGGAGTCTAATGCAAGCTTTTATCCAATTTATAAAGGCTGGAGAAAAATCGAAGTTTTCCATGACTTTAAACAGAAAATTATGCCTAACTCTATCAAATGCATTTGCGAGGTCGAGCTTTATAATCATACCTTTGTCTTTTCTTTGATTGCTTGAGTGTAGCGCTTCTTGAACCAGAGTAATGTTATCGACTATTTGACTTCCTTTGATGAACCCACCCTCATTTTTTGGAATGATGGTAGGAAGGATTTCTTTTAGCCTATTGGCTATTATTTTCGTGATTAACTTGTATCCCGTGTTGCAAAGAGAAATTGGCCGGAATCTTCCCAAACTTACCACTCCCTTTTATTTTGATATTAGGGCTAAGAAGGAAGAGTTTGTTCCCCCTCCTATTTTGTTGCATCTCTGAGATTTCAGAACCATTTTTAGCAGATCTGATTTTATTATTTCCCAACAATTTTGGTAGAATCTGGCCGTGAAGCCATCGGGGCCCGAGGCTTTATCCGGGTTCATCTGATCCAGGGCCTCTTTGATTTCTTGCATCTTAACTTGCGCTAAAAGCTTTGCATTGGTTGCTTCGTGGATAGAGACTGGAAATAAGGCGAGGGGGTAGGTATTCATATCAGGGAAGGCCGATTGAGTCTCCGTGTAGAGATCTTTGAATGTTTCGAAAGCTGCATTTTTTATACCTTCAAAATATGTTATAACCTGATCCTGATCATGGATTTCTTTGACCGCCTTGTATTGTTTTCTTACTTCTGCTTGCTTATGGAAGTAGTTGGTGCTTTTGTCTCTGGATTCTAACTAGAGGTTTCTTGATTTCTGCTGCTAATACCCTTTCTCCTCTTTGCAGGCTTGGTGCATTGTCCTTTGAATATGATCCTCTTTGGCGAGGCTTTCTTGAGTTATCTCTTTCCCTTCCATCTCTAATTGGTGATCTTCAAGATTTTGTGTGCTTCCTGCCTTTTGATAGTTGGGATTTTTTGGGTTTTAGCTCAGTCTTTTAGCACTTTTTTGAGCTTCCTAAGCTTTTCTTCCCATACAAAAAAGGGGGATCCACAGACCTTCTCATTCCAAAATTTGGCAACAAGGTCATGGAAACCCTCATATCGAAGCCATGCTAGACTGAATCTGAATGGAATAGGTCCTAGATTTCTGTCCCGCGAGAGCTCTAACAGAATTGGTTTGTGATCGGAAACACTATGCGAAAGGATTTTAGACGAGAAAAGTAGACCTAGGAGCAGGAAGGCACTTTGAACTAAAAACCTATCTAGACGGGCAACAATATGTCCGGGCCCCACTCTCTTGTTTGTCCATGTGAACTTTCCTCTGGAGGGTTTGATATCCTCCAAATCCCAATCTAACATAATATCCTCTACCCATTCCCTAGCGGGGTCTCTCACAATGGACCCACCTTTTTTCTCATCCACGACAAAGGTTACATTAAGATCCCCCCCAATAATGATATTTTCCAACTCGTTTGAGTTTAAGAAATCTTTAATCAAATCCCAACAATTTCTTTTTTCCGAGAATAAGACAGGGACATAAAGGTTGAAGAGACTTACCATTCAGCCCGTCTCTTTGTGTAACAGGCTGGTGAAAACCCAATGTATGCATGCTTTAGAAGAGATTAGATCATATTTTGAGGTGTCCCAGAAGGTTCCCAGACCTCTTGAGGCCCCTCTTGCCCTAACTGTTATTCCCTGGCCTTTTCTCCAGAAGGCTTTACTTGCTTGGAGGAAGTCTTGTTCCTCCATCTTTTGTCTCCTGAATTAGTAGTATCTCGGGATTTGACATTCTGATTAAGTCTTTGAGAGCTTCTTCCTTTATTCTGCTACTGAAACCCCTACAGTTCCAGGAGGCTAGTTTCATGATTTACTTGCGGCGGGGGGGTGTTGGCTCCTTTATGAGCCTTATCCTGCTTTCTTGTTGTTCTTACATTAATCAATTGCTTGATTTTTTTCTGCGAGCCATTGAGGAACTCTTTGTAAGTTTCCTTTTCCCTTTCTTCTTTTTTGGATTTCCTTCCTCTGCCTTCTTTTTTGGGCGTGGAAATGGAACCACTTGCATCCGTAGAGTCACTATCTGTAGACACCTCTCTTGGTTCCACGTTTGGTTTTTCTTCTTGTTCTTCTGCGGCCTTCCGATGTCCTTTTTTCAGTTCATGCCCTGATTGATCCATTTGGTGCTCTTGCGTTCCGGGGGTAGTCTTTTCTTGCGTTTTTGTTTTAGTGGTAGAGGCCTCCTTTGGTTTCTCTCCTGGCTCTTTCTCTGTTTGTTCCTTCTCTCCTAACACAACAAAACTCTTTCTTGATGAGGATTCCACTGCCTGAACTTCTGACTCCTTGGTTGAGATTACGACTGCCTTTGCATGTCGTTTTTCTTTAGGTTTGGCCGTTGTTTTTTCCTTTTTGGCCTGTTGCCAGCCTTCCCCTTCTTCTTTCTCCTGATTAGGGTTTTTTGGACAATGCATCCCCTGCATTTGAAAGGGAGCTGTTCGTAGTCAAGTTTCTGGAAGTGTTGCCAATCTCCAACCTTCAACTTAACCGCCTCTGGGAGGCCTACCTCTAGGTCAACTTCCACATAGATGCATGCATAGGAGTACTGATCTTTGGAGTCGGCTCTGTCGATATACTTCCAATGCGCGTTTCCAATTTTTTGGAGTGAGATAAGGCTCCAACAATGGATCGGGAGGTTGGGTAGGCGTACCCAGAACGAAACTTCCTTGGGCACTTCCACCGCAGGATCAAAATCTAGTGTCCATCTATTCAGATACAACCCTTGCGTTCCCATAAAATACGGGCCATTTCAGAAGATTAGATCCCCGTCTTCTTTTGAGATGAATTTGAAGATGTAGAACCCTCTTCCCACCGCATAACAAGTGACACTTTTCTGGATGAACGGTCTCTAGTTCCTTTGGATCCAGTTATCGTTGTTCTGGTTGATGGCCATAAGCCCATGAATTGACCCACCAGACCATGATCGGACAGAGAGACAACAACTTTCATAGGGTGTTCAGAAGGCAACTCGATTTCTGGGATCAAGTCGAGTTTCTTAACGAAGCTGGGCGACGCTGAGGGAGAAGGCTTCTTACCTTGGTCGACAAGGAGCATGTGGAAGGAGTCTTCGGTTGAAAGGGGAGGTAGGGGAGGCAACTCCCCTCCTCCTGAAATCGCCATCGCGATGACTGGGCGTGGTTGTCAGAGCAGTAGAACCTGCGGTTTGCCAAGTTACTCACATGTTATAATTAAATTTATAATTGATATATTTAAAAAAATTATTACTTAGAAATTATAATTAATTATTTAAAAAAAATAAATTAAAATTATTAAATATGAAAGTGAAATTATTAATAATAATGAATTTTAATATGCACAATTTGATGGGATCAACGTAGGCCGCATACAAATCTACAGAGGAGAAATTTCAGATATGTGATTTCATTCTATTGATCATTTCAATCTTTCCCTATTTGATTCAAACTATTTTCAGTGGATATTGAAAAACATAAAAAGGTTTCATAGTTACCTCAAGTATTGGAAGCCCTAGCTTTCTTGTTGTTTTTCTTGGTTCCCCTCCCTATATTTCACAAGGGCATTTTCTTTTTTTAAGATATAGATTTTTATAGGGTTTGTTTACTTGTATATGGGGTGTTTAGTATATGTTGAAATGGTACCACTCATTGCATTGGATCCCAAAACCTGTCATTGTTAGGTTAAAAGTAAATAAAATTCCACGGCGTGCAGTGCGCACTGTACAACAATGTCACATTGGTGCACATTGTACAATAATGTCACCCCGGGCCACATATTTATGTCAATGAAACCTATTAGTTTAAAATATAAATATCATGATTTCAGTATCATATGTGTACAGATTATGTGGTGTGTAATAAGCAGTAATGATAAATGGTGTGTATACTTATGATGAGTACACCCGGTCATACTCTTTTATTATACATGCCGACATATTTTTTTGTAAAATTGTCTCATAATTTTTACATCTGACGATCCCTATTTTTTTTTTTACAGAAGATGGTCGATGTAAATTCAAGGAAATTAACTTATTGCAACAAGCATGATGGTAGCTCATCCCAACAAGTGGAACAAAGCAAGTTTTTCAAGTTTTATTACAAATTTAATTAAATATTTCAATTATCTGCTGGTTAAATTAATGATGTGCATTGGTTAATGCATGTCATGCAGAGTAGACACTTGAAGAAACTCGATAAGATTGTTCACAATCTGAGTACATAAGAGCATAAACGCTTTATGGAAATGTTGTAAAGAGAGGAATTAGGTGGATCTAAAGGTAATCAATACAAAGTTTTTCTTCGACTTTTTACTAAAAATAAATTTCTTAACATTACTCACTAAGAAGTTATAAACACTCGATTTTAGATTTTTTTAATGTTATGTGTAATGTACCCAACCACCCAAGCTGGGTCACATCACACAAAACCCTCTCTTTATCAGTTTTGATACCATTTTAGTAATGTACCTAGCCTCTAGCTAAGCAACAATACATGTAAAATACACATAACACAAAACTTCTGCTAATTAAAGTAATTCCTTTACGGTTAGTTGATTTCCTGTAGCTTACAACTACAATTTATAACAAATTTAGCTACAGTCTGCAACCATAAAACAAATACATCTAAAGCATGTTAACAATCAACATGAGATACAACTAAATTGTTCCTTACAACAACATATAAGTCATTATCATTCATGTAGAGTTCATGCACAATAATAACACATGTAAATAACTCAGTACAAGATAAAACACTTATCTTTAAACATGAATCGTGCAACCAGCTGATTGTGACGGACGTTCCACCCAACCATAGCCTGAATGTTCCAAATCTCAAGAGACAGTCACCCTCGAGATGAGGATAGAAATCCACAAGAGAGGGTGGTCTCTCACAATCCACTCACAACTCATAAAACTCTCAACCCAACTGATATTTTTCTATAACTATCCTGATTTTCCCACCAGCTCTCTTCCTCTTGACTTGCCCAACCCGAGGAATGTACCATTCATTTATCAGGGATAACCCAAGGGATGTACCATCCAATTATCAAGGCTAACCCAAGGAATGAGCTATTCTTTTTATCAAGGTCTCTCTGGCACAAGTATCTAGGAATCTCTCAGTTGGGAACTCAAGGGAAATTGCTGCCAGGAAAACTATCAAAAAACCAACATCAACCACTTATTATTTTAGTGCACTTCACCCAAGAGTTCACTCTTCAAGCCTGAAAACTTGTCTCTTTAGTCTCCCAACTCCAATTTGCTCCAATTATGCTCCAGTGTTCTCTAGTATTCGCCCTTCACGGCTGCATCAACTTCAGGCTCTATTTCCTTTTCTTGCCTCGCTCTCATGCACAAACTTCACTCCCTCCAAAATTCCACTCCAAATTTCCTCTCTTTGGATTGCCTTTCTTAACTCACACTCTTCCCCAAACTGATTTTACTGATCCCCATGTGCCCAATAACTTTGGGATGTGACCACTCACACCCACCCTCTTACATGTATTCAATGATCGGCTTTTGGAAACACTCAATAAAAAATGGGAAGGTTCATATACAAATATCAGTTTAGGAAAATGGTTTAAATCATTATACATGGGTAATTCCCTTGGACCCCTCTTGGTCATTATCCTAGACACTCCCCTCTCTTATGGATTAATTCAACCCCCATCTCTTGTCCATGTCCCCTTAGCAGTCGCTTCACATTTTATTAATAAAACAAAGAAATACAATTCACATATTACATCGCTTTGGCCGTAGCCACATATTATATCTACATAAGCATTAATTAAATTGGGGATTATAATGGGGATGTTACATTCCCCCTCCCCTACAATTATGCACTGTCCTCGGTGCACTCTGTTATCACATGAAATTGTAGGGGTTAAAAGTCATTTCAATCTCGATTTTGAGCCATAGCCCCTCCTCTCCTTTTTGCGCATTTTCCCCTTGAAGTCTTTCTTCTTAAGGTCCATCAAGCCTTTTTGCTGCCAGGGGACATCCTACGTCTACAATTTTATTGTATACACAATTAGCTTCAGCATAAAAAGGCAAAAATTCAAAGAAGTCCATTTCGGGATTAAAATACAGGCAAGCATAAAAGTTTATCTTTCAACGATGAAGATCCATCAGGTGAGTCGATCGACGGCGTGCGTTTTTTTGGAAGGTCAAAATTTGCAAGCAGTATAACGCCAAAGCAAAATCCCGAAGTCAAAAGGTCGAGCAAAGATTTAATATGGGCCATAGATCTCATTAGGAGAGATCAACGGTGGAAAATAATAGTGGGAATAGGGAGTTCAAAATAGCGTTAAAGTTGTTCGTCAAAGATCCGAACTCCCAAAACCCAAAATCAACAGGAGCTGTCTGATTCAAAGGGATGTGTGGCACCAGATCCGAGAAGTCGTAGTTTCGCAAATCAAAGGTTTTAGCATGGAGCACGGCGCAAGTTTGCGAAGTGAGAAATCACGAAGCGCCTAGGAATTGGGCCCATGATCATAGCCCGTGATCATATGGAAAGTGGGGCTATAAAGAAGGGTAAGCGCCTATTGAGCGGCTTGCGAATGGGGTTTTCGAGGAAGCAATCGTGGTCGTCAAATTCAAAGCAAGTTCGACCATCGATCTGAATAAGGCCATTTCGCAATTTCAGGCATCGAGATATTTGGAATCAAGTGAAGTGGAGACTCCCGAAAGATGAAATCCTGAAGCACCTTTGGATATGAGCCCTAGGTCATGGCTCGAGGTCGCATGTAGGATGGAGCAATGGAGAGGATCTGCGCCAAAGGATGAAATTGCTCGTATTGGTCATAAAAGAAGATTTGCATGGCCTCGAGGCGTCGAGATTGACTCGAAGAAGTCGTGGGCACCACCTGGAACATTCATGGGTGTCAGGCCTCGTCCCAATCCTGATGAAGGTAGTTAATGGAAATGGGGGAGGTGGTTGAAACCTCGTCTAACCCCATAAATGGAAAACGAGTTGAAGACGGTCGTGAGTGCAGATTGACAATCCGAAGTTTCCTTCTGGACAAATTTTCCTGCAAAACACATAACTGAAGCAAGCTCACATCTGACATGAGAAGGCCTACATAGTTTGACAGAGTAGGCACCGACTGAAAACTTTAAATGCAAAGGTCCGATCACGCTCATGGTGGTTGCAACATTTTGTTGTATATATAGGCAATTTTAGTATTTTGTTAAGGTCGAATGGTTGAGCTAGGCTCCCTGTTATTGTAATATTTTGATGAAGAACATTGGTTCTATGGTTATGTACTTGATTTGAGACTTATTGATTAATCTAAGTCAGTTTTCTTACCCCATCTTATTTTCCTCTGATACTAAGAGAGTTCATGAATGACTGATTCACATGAATTGTTGTCACTGTATTATGATGAATGTTTGATTATAATGTTGTTATAATATATTTCAGTTTCTTTGAGATTTGAATTCAAGAGGATCTTGCGTTCAAGTTTTTCCTCCTTAGGCTGCTGGAAAACCTGATGTCCACAACAAACCTCTACACTCTCCTCACCAAAGTATTCCCTGTATTCGCCCTTACTCCAACTTACTGACTGAAGTTGATTCCAGACCTTAATTGCTTGTGCATGCTAGTCCAGATTTCTGAGTTAGAACGTTATTATCATTGAGTCTTCTCCATTTCACCTCTTAAAACTCAATTAATTTCACATAAACTGATAGGTACTGGGATTACCTTCTATGCAATCTGAAGGTGACTTCTGGTGCTAACACACTCTATGTCAAAATACATATATGCAAATTTACATCACAATACTTAGAAAATAAAATTCTGCAATTTTACAATTGCAACAACAACTCCAACCAAAATCTCATGTTCCTCTCAACTCGTCGACCCAAAGAATGCACCATTTGTTTATCAAAGATTACCCAAGGGATGTACCATATGTTTATCAAGGATAACTCAAGGAATGAGCCATTCTTTTATCAAGGTCCCAAGTGCAGTTGGCCAAGACTATGAGATGTGGTTCCAGAACTCTAGCTGCTCAAAATGAAGTCTTTCATTCTGTCTTCTTCAAAACTGTCAAAAAAATTGTGGGTATTCTGCCCGCATGTTTTCTTCAAGCTCCCATGTAGCATATTTAGGACCATAGCAAGTCCATTGAACATTTACAAGCTCTAGGGATTTGTTCCTAAGCACTTTGACTTTCCGGTCCATGATGCGTATTGGTTCCATCCAGAAATCCCTTTCGTGCTCCACCTGGATCACAGTCCAATCAATTATGTGGTTAGGATCAGGTACATATTTCTTTAAAAATGACACATGAAATACATTATGCACTATCATAGATGCAGGTAAATCTAACATGTATGCTATTGACTCTATCTTTTCTAATATTTCAAAAGGCCCACAATGTCTTGCTGCCAACTTCGGGCAACTTCCTAATCTTAGCGAATTTCTATTTTCCTTTACTTTTAAGAACACATGTTCTCCCACTTTAAAATATTTGAAAACTCTGTTCTTATCTACATAAAATTTATGCCTATCCTGGGAAGCCTTCAAATTCTACTTTATCTTTGCCATTTGATCTTCCATTTCTTTTAACAATTATGACCCAACAACTACTTTGTCTACTGTATTATCCCAACTCACTGGCATGTTGCATTTTTTTCCATACAATGCCTCAAATGGACTTATTTTCAATGAGTCTTGATACCCATTATTGTAGGAAAATTCTACTAAATGGATATAATCTTCCCACTTTGATGGTTGATCCATCACATACATTCTAAGCATGTCCTCAATTATCTTGTTAGTCATTTCTGTTTTCCCATCTTACTCTGGATGATATGTACTAAGATTTAAATTTGTCCCAAATCCCTTGAACAAACCCTTCCAAAAATTGGAAGTAAACTTTGGGTTGTTGTATGAAACTATTGGCTTAGGCACTCCATGTAGCCTAACAAATTCTCTCATATAAATTTCTGCAATATTTTTTGCCTTGTGTGTAGGCTTTACTGGAATGAAATGTGTTGCTTTAGTCAATTTGTCCACCACCACCATGATGGAATCATGTTGCTTTACTGTTCTAGGCAGGTTAATAATAAAATCAACCGAGACAACGTTCCACTTTCATTCTGGGATGGGCAATGGTTGTAGCAAACCTGTTGGGTGTCTATGTTCTGTCTTTACTTTTTGGCATTCTAGACATTTGGCTATGTAATTAGCCACTTTTGTATTCATTTGTGGAAAAAAATATTGGCTTCTTATTGCTACAATTGTTTTCTGATATCTTGGGTGCCTTGCATATGGCACATTGTGCATCTCCTTCAGCATTACATTTTCCATCTCATTGGAATTCAACACATACACCTTACCTTTGTACATGAGAATTCCATCTTCTTTCAACTTATAATAATTGAATTTATGTTGAAAATTACCTTGCTGTAATGTCTCTTTTATTTTTAAATAATTATGATCTGAATTTGCTACTGCAATAACTTTGTCTTTCAGATATGTCCTATACATGCTAATGGCTGTAATATGCACTTTATGAGCTCTCCTGCTGGGTGCATCGACCACTTGATTTTCCTTGCCCTTTATGTGCTTAATTTCAAAGTCATATTCACTCAGAAATTCTACCCATCTAGTTTTTCTAGCATTTAGTGTTGGCTGTCCAAACAAATGCTTTAAACCATAGTGGTATGTCCTTAGCTCGAATTTATTACCCATAAGGTAATGTCTCCACATTTTCCATGCATGCACAATCACTGTTAACTCTAAGTCATGTGTAGCATAATTCCTTTCATGTTATTTTAACTTTCTGGACTCATAGTATACCACGCGATCCTTTTGACTAAGGACTCCACCAAGCCCTTCCTTGCATGCATCGGTGGACACAAAAAAATATTCGTTTGTATCTGCAATATTCAATATTGGTGCACTTGTCAATATTCCCTTCAACTGTTGAAAACTCTCTTCACCCTTGGAATTCCATTCAAATTTCACTCCCTTCTTTTGCAAGGAAGTGATTGGACTTGAAATATTTGAAAATCCTTTTATGAATCTTCGGTAATAACTGCCAAGACCGATGAATGATCTGACCTCTGTCACATTCTTTGGCACTGGCCATCCTCTAATGGCCTCTATCTTCTCAGGATCAACTTCTATCCATGCTGCTGATATTATATGCCCCAAGTAGTGAATCTTTTTTTGGTAAAAGATTCACTTACTTAGCTTAGCATACAATCTGTGCTCTCTTAAAACTTGCAACACCATTCTTAAATTCCACTCGTGTTCCTCTTATGATTTAGAATAGATGAGTATATCATCTAGGAACACAATCACAAACTTTTCTATGTATTCCCTGAGCACTCCATTCATCATACAAATAAAAATTGTTGGGGCATTTGATAGCCCAAATGGCACTACCATGAATCCTGTAATGCCCATATCTTGTTTTGAATGTTGTCTTGCCAATGTCTTCTTCCCTTATCCTTACTTGATGATAGCCTGATCTCAAGTCAATCTTTGAAAATATCCTTGCACCTTTCAACTGATCAAACAAATCATCAACTGATCCAGGTGGATATTGGTGGCCACCCACCTATTCCAACTGGCTCCTCTCGACAGTTTTTAGTTCAACACGTTCTTCTGTAATTCTTTGTAATTGTGGGTTCTACACTTTTGGGGCTATCTGAAGCCCTACACAACTTCTCGGTGGATATTGGTTTCCGCCCACCTAATACAATTGGTTTATTTTGGAAGTTTTCATGTCATTACATTTTTTTGTACTTCCAGAGCCGTTTTGGGGCCCTAAACAGTGTTTTTTTTGTCTTGCCACAATCAAATTGTAGACAGAGTTAGGGTTTGAAGGCATAATGTGTAGTTCTCTAAAAGACCTTTACAATGAGCTATCACGCGCCTAAAACATAGGTAGTATGAAAAAGTTACGATCTCGATAAGTTGAGGTACCGACTTACTCATCGAGGCCCACATAACTTTTGGCGTTTCATCTCCTATGGTTAGGTTTTTGGATGTCTAGGGTTTTGGAATTCATGAGTAGTGTTAAAAAGGCCTTTGGAGCCTCATTGTAATCATTCTTCTTAGAAAACTGCGCATAACAGCCACATCTCTTCTCAGAGATAGCTACCACCATTCGAGCAAGTTGTTTTCAGTTTTGTAGTTTTACAGTTTTAGCCTATTTTATTTATTCAATAGAAGTTATTATTCACTGGATATCTATTGTTGTTCTTTGTATCTCTGTGTTATTGTATTCAATCTGTTATTCATTTCATTCCGCTCATAAATCCAGATCAGTGGTATCAGAGTGGTTTTCTCTTCATTTGTTTTCTTCGTGCATGTCCCCGACAAGATCTGGGTACAAGAAGTTGGGACTCGAACCAATTGAGCCTTTGTAAGATCGGTCGTGCCGATCCCAACAAGAACCCGTGGGGGACAAAAAGAAAGATGATGGAACATGTGATCCTTTTAAAATGTTGCTCAAGGAATCCCTTGCATGACAAAGGAACGAAATGATGGACAACTTTGCACAGATCCTTCAACGACTACCCACAGGAGATGCATCTTCATCAAGCGTCCATGCAACGCCCTTCAAGGTACAGGTAAATTTTGATATTC
>JASDQU010738884.1:66095-81051 GCA_032191745.1 Picea mariana
CTCACTGGCGTGTTGCATTTTTTGCCATACAATGCCTCAAATGGACTTATTTTCAATGAGTCTTGATACCCATTATTGTAGGAAAATTCTACTAAATGGATATAATCTTCCCACTTTGATGGTTGATCCATCACATACATTCTAAGCATGTCCTCAATTATCTTGTTAGTCATTTATGTTTTCCCATCTTACTCTGGATGATATGTACTAAGATTTAAATTTGTCCCAAATCCCTTGAACAAACCCTTCCAAAAATTGGAAGTAAACTTTGGGTTGTTGTATGAAACTATTGGCTTAGGCACTCCATGTAGCCTAACAAATTCTCTCATATAAATTTCTACAATATTTGTTGCCTTGTGTGTAGGCTTTATTGGAATGAAATGTGTTGCTTTAGTCAATCTGTCCACCACCACCATGATGGAATCGTGTTGCTTTACTGTTCTAGGCAGCTTAATAATAAAATCAACCGAGGCAACTTCCACTTCCATTCTGAGATGGGCAATGGTTGTAGCAAACCTGCTGGGTGTCTATGTTCTGTCTTTACTTTTTGGCATTCTAGACATTTGGCTATGTAATTAGCCACTTTTGTATTCATTTGTGGAAAAAAATATTGGCTTCTTATTGCTACAATTGTTTTCTGATATCTTGGGTGCCTTGCACATGACACATTGTGCATCTCCTTCAGCATTACATTTTTCATCTCATTGGAATTCAACACATACACCTTACCTTTGTACATGAGAATTCCATCTTCTTTCAACTTATAATAATTGAATTTCTATTGAAAATTACCTTGCTGTAATGTCTCTTTTATTTTTAAATAATTATGATCTGAATTTGCTACTGCAATAACTTTGTCTTTCAGATCTGTCCTATACATGCTAATGGCTGTAATATGCACTTCATGAGCTCTCCTATTGGGTGCATCGACCACTTGATTTTCCTTGCCCTTTATGTGCTTAATTTCGAAGTCATATTCACTCAGAAATTCTACCCATCTAGTTTGTCTAGCATTTAGTGTTGGCTGTCCAAACAAATGATTTAAACCATAGTGGTATGTCCTTAGCTCGAATTTCTTACCCATAAGGTAATGTCTCCACATTTTCCATGCATGTACAATCACTGTTAACTCTAAGTCATGTGTAGCATAATTCCTTTCATGTTATTTTAATTTTCTGGACTCATAGTATACCACACGATCCTTTTGACTAAGGACTCCACCAAGCCCTTCCTTGCATGCATCGGTGGACACAAAAAAATATTTGTTTGTATCTGAAATCTTCAATATTGGTGCACTTATCAATATTCCCTTCAACTGTTGAAAACTCTCTTCACCCTTGGAATTCCATTCAAATTTCACTCCCTTCTTTTGCAAGGAAGTGTTTGGACTTGAAATATTTGAAAATCCTTTTTTGAATCTTCGGTAATAACTAGCAAGACCGATGAATGATCTGACCTCTGTCACATTCTTTGGCATTGGCCATCCTCTAATGGCCTCTATCTTCTCAGGATCAACTTCTATCCATGTTGCTGATATTATATGACCCAAGTAGTGAATCTTCTTTTGGTAAAAGATTCACTTACTTAGCTTAGCATACAATATGTCCTCTCTTAAAACTTGCAACACCATTCTTAAATTCCACTCGTGTTCCTCTTCTGATTTAGAATAGACGAGTATATCATCTAGGAACACAATCACAAACTTGTCTATGTATTCCCTGAGCACTCCATTCATCATATAAATAAAAATTGTTGGGGCATTTGATAGCCCAAATGGCACTACCATGAATCCTGTAATGCCCATATCTTGTTCTGAATGTTGTCTTGCCAATGTCTTCTTCCCTTATCCTTACTTGATGATAGCCCGATCTCAAGTCAATCTTTGAAAATATCCTTGCACCTTTCAACTGATCAAACAAATCATCAACTGATCCAGGTGGATATTGGTGGCCACCCACCTATTCCAACTGGCTCCTCTCAACAGTTTTTAGTTCAACACGTTCTTCTGTAATTCTTTGTAATTGTGGGTTCTACACTTTTGGGGCTATCTGAAGCCCTACACAGCTTCTCGGTGGATATTGGTTGCCGCCCACCTAATCCAATTGGTTTATTTTGGAAGTTTTCATGTCATTACATCTTTTTGTACTTCCAGGGCCGTTTTGGGGCCCTAAACAATGTTTTTTTTGTCTTGCCACAATCAAATTGTAGACAGAGTTAGGGTTTGAAGGCATAATGTGTAGTTCTCGAAAATACCTTTACAATGGGCTATCACGCGCCTAAAACATAGGTAGTATGCAAAAGTTAGGATCCCGAGAAGTTGAGGTACCGACTTACCCATCGAGGCCCACATAACTTTTGGCGTTTCATCTCCTGTGGTTAGGTTTTTGGATGTCTAGGGTTTTGGAATTCATGAGTAGTGTTAAAAAGGCCTTTGGAGCCTCATTGTAATCATTCTTCTTAGAAAAATGTGCATAACAGCCACATCTCTTCTCAGAGATAGCTACCACCATTCGAGCAAGTTGTTTTCAATTTTGTAGTTTTACAGTTTCAACCTATTTTATTTATTCAATAGAAGTTATTATTCACTGGATATCTATTGTTGTTCTTTGTATCTCTGTGTTATTGTATTCAATCTGTTATTCATTTCGTTCCGCTCATAAATCCAGATCAGTGGTATCATAGTGGTTTTCTCTTCATTTGTTTTCTTCGTGCATGTCCCCGACAAGATCTGGGTACAAGAAGTTGGGACTCGAACCAATCGAGCCTTTGTAAGATCGATCGTGCCGATCCCAACAAGAACCCGTGGGGGACAAAAAGAAAGATGATGGAACATGAGATCCTTTTAAAATGTTGCTCGAGGAATCCCTTGCATGACAAAGGAACGAAATGATGGACAACTTTGCACAGATCCTTCAACGACTACCCACAGGAGATGCATCTTCATCAAGCGTCCATGCAACGCCCTTCAAGGTACAGGTAAATTTTGATATTCCATTATTTGAAGGACTGATAGATGTGGATGTTGTAGACAAATGGTTGAACCTGCTCAAAGGGTATTTTTCGGTCCATAATTTTTTCAATAGGGAAAATATTACTTTTGCACTCCTCAAGGCCGTTCCCCATGTTAAGGACTGGTGGGATACTTACTATGAGCAAAGGGCCATAGAGAAATCTACAATATTTGTGGCTGCCCCTACGTGGGATTCCTTCAGAGATGACATTAAAGAACAATACTACCCTGTCAAAATCTATGAGGACCAGTACACAAGATGGACCACCCTGCGTAAGGAAAGGGACCAGACAGTACCAGATTTCACCAATATTTTCCATACCCTGTGCACCAAATTTTGTATCAAAGACTCTGAACGACATCTGGTGCTCAAATATCGCAGTTGTCTGCATAGATACACTCAAACAGAAATGAAGTTTCTGGACATCACATCATTGGGTACGACTTATAGATATGTTGTCAAGATCGAGCAAAAATTTAAGCAGAAGAGGCGAGAATTTGGATATGCAAACTCCTCACAGCCGAAGTAGGGAAAAGGCGGCCACAAACCACAAAAAAAGGGACAGAGCAAAGATGGCCACTCTCAGGACAACCAGTCCAAGCCGTAACACAAGAAGGGTAATGAGAAGTTGAAGAAGGACACAGGAAAATGGTGTGAATACCATAAAATCCCTTGGCACAACACCGAAGAATGTCGCTCCAAGTAGTCACTAGTGGCTGAGCTGAAATATTACAAGTCATAGGCATATTCTGACTCTGAATCAAATCCAGAAGGAAGGAAGTGGATTATTGATGCCGAACCAAGTGCCACTATCTCTACTACCAAAGTCCAGCCAAGCGAACCAGAAGAATGAGAGGAAGGGGAATGCCTCTTTCACTCATAAATGTAGGTAAAGATGGTTCCGCTTCATTTCATTATCAATAGTGGTAGTCAGAAGAACCTATTCTCAACAAAGGTCATCAAGTGGTTGGACCTGCTGGTGACACCGCACCCACAAACCTACACCATCAGCTGGCTTTGCCAAGGAAGAGATATTCGTGTCAACCATCAGTGTCATCTGCCCTACGACATAAAGCCCTTCAAAGGCGAGGTATTGTGTGATATTTCTCCCCTTGAAGTTTGTAATGTTCTTTTCGAACAATCATATTTGTTGAAGTGACATGTTGTGTATTATTACTTTGGGTAGACAATTGTACATGATACCAGAGGTAGCGCCACCTACCACTATTTCTTTAATCTCCACTAATCAATGCAGCAAGGTCATTTCACAGACCAAGAAGTTCATCTTCGTTGTGATCCGCGCTCACAGTAAGTGGAAGGTCGCCGCCACATCCGTGGCCTCTACATAGTGCCTCTCTTTGTAACAGAAGCAAGTGGACAGGATCATGGAAGAGTATAGAGAAATCTTCTCCTCACCCACCGGGGTACCGACGCACTGCCAAGTCAAGCATCCAATTGATCTAACCCCCAATGCACCTCTGCATAATGGACCGGTCTATCGCCGCTTATTGATGGAAAATGACGAAATCAAGCATCAGATCCAAGATATTCTTCAAAAGGGGCACATCAGATCCAACTCCTCCCCTTGTAGAAGCACAATTGTACTAGTGTAGAAGAAAGACATGAGCTAGTGGCTCTGCATTGATTACAGAGCATTAAACAAAATCACAGTCAGGAACCGGTACCCAATTCCATGAATTGATGACCTTCTTGACCAAATCAAGGGGAAAAGTTCTTTGACAAGATTGACCTAAATTCTAGCTACCACTAGGTTCCCATCGAACCAACTGATGTATGGAATAAAACTTTCAAATATAAAGAAGGTCTCTTCGAATGGTTCGTCATGCCCTTTGGCTTAACAAATGCACCAACCACTTTCATGAGGTTGATGGATGATGTATTGAGACCCTTCACCAACTCTTTTGTGGTGGTATATTTGGATGACATCTTCATCTTCAACAAAACTTGGGAGGAACACATGCAGCATATTCAACAAGTTTTTAGCACTCTGCGACAACACAAGCTATATGCCAACTTGGAAAAATGCTTCTTTGACATGAACATGGTCCAATTCTTGGGCTACATTGTTTATAAGCATGGGGTACATGTGGATCCAACTAAGATCCAAGTCATCCATGACTGGCCAACCCCGACCATTCTAACCGAGATTCAGAGCTTCTTGGGACTTGCCAAATTCTACCGACAGTTCGTGTTGAGATTCTCCCATATCACATGGGCCCTCAACCAAGTGACCAAGGGTGGTGGTAGGGAAAATTTCACATGGGGGAAGGCACAACAATGAGCATTTCATGATCTGAAGCATCACTTGTGCTCAATTCCAGTACTCTCCTTACCTGATTTGCAACAACATCTTGAGATTGACACAAATGCATCCGACTATGCTGTAGGTGCAGTTCTCACTCAACACAGTCATCCGGTAGCATACCATAGTGAGACACTCACATATACTATCCAAAAATACCCACCTATGACAAGGAAATATATTCCATTGTACAAACCTATCATCAATGGAAACATTACATTCTGGGAAAGGAGACAATCATCCACACTAATCACAAGCCTTTGCAGTTCATATAGACACAGGGGAAGTTGCAGAATGACCGCCATCATAAGTGGTCCACATACCTTCAACAGTTCCATTTCAACATCAAGTATAAGATAGGGAGCACAAATTGTGTCGCTGACTTCCTTAGTCGACCTCTCATGGCTGCACTCACCACCATGCTCCATTCCTGTGGCATGAGGCATCTGAGTGGCCCCAACTTTATCAACAAGATCCAGACTTCGCCACCACCTATCAACTCTTGGGTACAGGCGTGAATGTCACCGATTTTCACATTCAGGACGAACTGCAATGCCATCTGGGCCATCTATGTGTTCCTGCAAGCGAGCGTGCAAAGCTAATTTGGGAGGCTCACTACAGTCAGATGGCATGACATTTTAGCGTGTAGAAAACTACGGTCGTTCTACAAAAACATTTTTATTGGCCAAAACTTCGACAAGACGTCAACAAGTATATCAGATCTTTCACTACCTATGTCATTTCCAAGACAACCATCAAGAAGCATGGCTTATACACCCCTCTTCCTACTCTCGAGATGCCTTAGGAATCCATCTTGATGGATTACATGTCTGGCCTTCTATCCACCAAGCAAGGAAATGATTTTGTATTTGTGGTGGTTGATCGATTTTCAAAGATGGCCATTCTCATAGCCTGCAAGAAGAGAATCACAACGATAGATACTTCCAAGCTCTTCTTCGAACGGTTGTGGGTCCATTTGGGATACCACAGACCATCATCTCTGATCGGGGAAACAGGTTCCTCATCACATTTTGGTCAAGTCTCTGTTCACTGTTGGACACCAAGCTAACTAAATCCACTGCCTTCCACCCTCAATACAATGGCCAAACAAAGGTCGTCAATCAGATGATTGTGCACATCTCACGCATGTATAACTCAAAGCATCCACATACATGGGATGAGAGTCTTCCCTATGTTCAACACATCTACAACCAAACTCTCCATAGCTCCACCGGCCATAGCCCCTTTCAGGTGGGGCTGAGGTTCCAACTCTTGGGTCCCATTGATGTTGCACTACCTCTTGCAACAACATAGACAGATTCTTCCCATGTTCAATATGAGGTCGACAAAGCCACCATATTCATTGAGCGGATTCAACACATCCTCCAACATGTCCATGAGATTTTGCAGAAAGCCAATGCTAAGTACAAGCAACACCATGATCAACACTACATACCGCACAAGTTTGAGGTGGGAGACAAGGTCTAGTTACATTTGCAGAAAGAACGCCTTACAAGGCCCCATCAGAAGCTCTTTCCACTTCACTATGGGCCTTACACTATCACCAAGGCTGTGGGTGATAATGTTTTTGAGCTCAACACTCCCCCCTTCCTTGGCTTGCACCCAATGTTCAATGTGGACCTCCTCCAGCTATATTTTCAACCATTATTGGACACCTCAGAGATTGAAGAACAATTAAAACCAAGAGAGCTCAACCCTGAATGTGTGGAACATGCATCCATTGATTACATAGTAGACACACAGGTCAAGGGCACTCGCTAGCAACATATCCAAGTTTATCAGGTTGTCAAGGCAAGGCAGCTCCTGAACCAAGGCAAGTGGCTCACCCGAAGCTAAATTCAACAGAAATTTCCTCACTGGATGGGGGCACTCAATGCGATGGAGACCATTGCTTGCTAAGGGGCGAGGACTGATCCAGGTGGATATTGGTGGCCACCCTCCTATTCCAACTGGCTCCTCTTGACAATTTTTAGTTCAACACGTTCTTCTATAATACTTTGTAATTGTGGGTTCTACACTTTTGGGGCTGTCTGAATCCCTACACAACTTCCAGGTGGATATTGGTGGCTTCCCACCTAATCCAACTGGCTTATTTTGGAATTTTTCATGTCAGTACAACTTTCTGTACTTCTAAGGTCGTTTTGGGGCCCTAAATAGTGTTTTTTTGGCTTGCCATAGGAAAATTGTAGACAGAGTTAGACTTTGAGGACATAATGTGTAGTTCTCGAAAATACCTTTCCAACAGGCTATCATGCGCCTAAAACGAAGGTCGTATGCAAAAGTTACGACTCCAAGAAGTTGAGGTACCAACTTACTCATTGGGGCCCACATAACTTTTGGCGTTTCATCTCCTAGGTTTAGGTTTTTGGATGTCTAGGGTTTTGACATTCATGAGTAATGTTAAAAGGCCTCTGGAGCCTCATTGTAATCATTCTTCTCAGAAAGATGCGCATAGCAGCCACATCTCTTCTCAGATATAGCTACCACCATTCGACCAAGTTGTTTTCAGTTCTGCAGTTTTACAATTTCAACCTATTTTATTTATTCAATAGAAGTTATTGTTCAATGGATAATTGTTGTTGTTCTCCGTATCTCTATGTTATTGTATTCAGTCTGTTATTCATTTTGTTCTACTCATAAATCCAGATCATCAATTCTAGGTAAATCATGCTTATTATTTATGGTAACCTTATTAGGTTTCCTGAAATCGATACACAACCTTAAAATTCCATCCTTCTTCTTCACAAAAAGAATCAGGGCTCCCCAAGGTGACACACTTGGGCGTATATACCCCCTTTTTAACAACTCTTCAAGCTGCATATGCAACTCCTTCGACTCTGTTGTACCCATTCTGTATGGTGTCTTGGACATTGGGGAAGCTCCCGACACTAAATCAATAAAGAAATCAATGTCTCTCTTGGGTGGAAATCCAATAATTTCTCTAAAAACGTCTTCAAAATCCCTCAAGACTCGATGATCTTCAATGCTTGTCACGTTATCTTTGGTTGCCTCCTCCATATGGGATGGAAACAATTGACATCCCTTCCCAAAGCTCTTCTTCAACTGCATAGCTGAAATCTCTCTAACAACTACAACTCTTAGAATGCCTTGAATCTTGCCTTGCTTCCCTTCCTCATCAATACATGTTATTGTCTTGTCATAACAATCTAGGAAAGCATGTTGTTTTTCCAACCAATTCATGCCAATTAGACAGTCACATGAACCCAATGGTATGATGTTTACATCTACCTTCATGTTGAGTCCATTAATGTCTACTTGACAATCTTTAACCAACTCATTGATCTTTCTTTTAGCCCCCATGGTTAGCTGAACTCACCAAGATTTCTTATGTTTACTTCTTTGCAAGTGAAATCTTTCAACAATGTTAGCATTTATGTAACTATGGGTAGCTCCAGAATCAATTAAAATTGCTATGGGCTGGTTATCGATATTACCTTCCACTTTGATCATGCCTGATTGATATTCCACCTTCTTGTTGTCCAAGGTTGCATAAATCCTTGGCATACTTCCTCCCATGTCTTCTGCTATTTTATCCTCCTGAATGTTGTGGACAATCCTCATTCTTTCTCCTTTATGAGGGCAGTCCCTATATAAGTGATTCCCTTCACATCCCCAAGATTGAACAAGCTGTTGCCTTGGCCTTTTCCCAAATGAATATGCATTCTTTTGATCATTTTGGGCTTCCTGGCCTTGCTGATTTGCTTGGGGGTTATTTATGAAAAAGGGTGGCTTAAAAACTTTCTGCCCTTGATTCTTTTTCCCTTTCATCTTGTCATTCCAAGCCTTTTGGAACATTGGCCTTCCTTTGCTTTTCTCATAAAGGTGTCTTGTTTTCTTTATGGTTTCTTCCAAGGTATTGGGGTTATCATATTGAATATTGTCACTATAGAAGGAGGGTAACCCACTTAGAAACCTTTGGATTTTAAACTTCTCATCCTTGATGAAGTCAACATACTTCAACAATTCAAAGAACCGCTTCTCATATTCCTCCATTGTCATGGTTCCCAACTTGAGTTCAAAGAACTCTTTCATCTTTCTCTCAGAGTAATGCTCAGACAAATATTTCTCTTGGAAATATCCTTTGAACTGGCTCCATGAGATCCTTTTATCATCAAGGTTCTTGGCTTGCTTAAGTTAATCCCACCACATGGATTCCTTTCCTTGCAAGTGGTAGGTGGAAATCCTGGCTTCTACTCGGGATGGGTAGTCAGGCAGCTAAAAATATTTCTTCATTTCGAACAACCATGCCTCTGCTTCTTCTCCTTTCCTATGCTCACCATTGAAAGTAGGTCGCTTGATTTTCCTGAGTTCACCTTGCAAGATGTCTGCCTCAGGCCTTCTTCTTTGTCTCCGAACAAAAGACACACTTGGGCTTCTCCCTGCCCCTGAGCTTGCATGAGTTCTCCTAGTGGTCTGCCTTGGACAATGATGGCACTTGCTCATGCTTCTTGAATGGCTATCATTTCCATGATCACCCCTTTAGCTATGGGATCTTGATGCTAATACTTGTCTAGCACTAAATGCTTGCTTGGTGCCAAAATCCTTGTTAACTTGCTTATGCAACATATTTAAGCTCCGAAATGTCTCTTCTTGAGCCTTTATAGTCCTTTCATTATCAACCATGTAACTCTGCACTTCCCAATGCATACTTCTCATAGTGACATGCCCTTTCCTATCTCTTCTTTCATTTGACTATGTCTCAACATTTCCCATGCTGACATGCAGACCTCTCAACTCTTCCTCATGGTTGTAAGATCCTTGAGCATATTCCATAGCTCCAGTCCTCATATAGGAACTAAAGTTTCTTTTTTTACTTCTAATTCTATAAGAAATGTGCATGTAATAATTATTGTTAGAACATGCATATTATAAAACATTCTATTAATTGGAATACCGGTTGTTTCCTTATCAATTTATGCAAAATGCGTTTCATTGTTCACACTATGATTCCCTAGTTGCAGTGTTCTATGAAATAACTTTCTAACGACTGTAATCTTGCCCGAAATCGAGCTCTGGTTTGAAAATTATAGCCTTTCAAAGTTTTTTGGGGCATCTTTGGCGAATGGCCATCCCCTTCGCCACGTGGCATCCGCGTAGCTTTGCCTCTCTCATGCCATCTGTCATGGCACAATCGTGACCTGGGTTGTCATCCCCTAACGATGACATGGCTGCTAGTTGCATGGAAAATCTCTCGATCTTCACGAATACCGGGCCTTCAACTCTTTGTCATTCTTGTACAGACCTACAACATCTCCGGAGACTCTAAGTCCCGAATTCTTCTCTCGCTCCAAAATTTATGGTGGGGATCGATCCACCTTTAGATTCAACTTACCTGATCAAAAGCACACAACCTCTTGATAATTAACACCCTCACAACTTCACATTGTGCTTTTGTTCTCCTCCGTTTATCTATGTTAATGGATTCATCATAGATCTAAGTCATATTTCTTCTTCATACCCTCCATGAACCCACCACCAACACTTAGTTTATTTTTCCTTCATGGATTTGCAAACTCGTAAAATTGTAACCCTCTTTCATAAGTTTGTCCGAAAAGTCTCAACACTTAACCATTTTTCCACTTCCGCGGATTCGCGGACTCATAATCTTGTAACCTTCCTTTCATAAGTCCGTTCGAAAAGTCTCAACACTTAACCATTTTTCCACTTCTTCTCGGACTCGTGGAATCGTAGACTCATAATATTGTAACCTTCCTTTCATAAGTTTGTATGAAAAGTCTCAACACTTAACCATTTTTCCACTTCTTCGCGAACTCGTAGACTCATAATATTGTAACCTTCCTTTCATAAGTCCGTTTGAAAAGTCTCAACACTTAACCATTTTTCCACTTCTTTTTAGACTTGTGGAATCGTAGACTCAAAATCTTGTAACATTCCTTTCATAAGTCTGTACGAAAAGTCTCAACACTTAACCATTTTCCACTTCTTCGCGGACTCCCAGACTCATAATCTTGTAACCTTCCTTTCATAAGTCTGTCTGAAAAGTCTCAACACTTAACCATTTTTCCACTTCTGCAGACTCGCGGACTTGCAGACTCATAATCTTGTAACCTTCTTTTCATAAGTCCGTCCGAAAAGTCTCAACACTTAATGATTTTTCCACTTCTTCGCAGACTCATAATATTGTAACCTTCCTTTCATAAGTCTGTCCGAAAAGTCTCAACACTTAACCATTTTTCCACTTCTGTGGATTTGCAGACTCACAGACTCATAATAAGTCCCAACACTTAGCCATTTTTCTGTCTTCATGAACTTTCAGACTCACAAAGTCATAGACAAATTTCCAAGATCTTACCACAGTTTTGTAGGACTAACAATTGGTCTGCCACATGGCTTCACATCACCTGCCAACTGTAATCCCATCCAACTTGTACCTACCATCGTGGCAGAACACATATTTATTCTACCACATTAGCTGGCACGTGGCCTCCATGCCATACCGACGTCATCGGACGAAAAAATACCCAAAATTTTCTGATTTGCTTATGTTCATTTTTTTTTTCAAAGAGGCTCAATTCTTCACATTACCCATGAAATTCCTCTCAGTCTTATTAGCGTAATTTCAACAAACGAATTTCAAACATCCTTTTCAAGCATTCTGTCAAACAATTTGCCTGCATAGTCTGTAATTTTCACTTCTGCATTCCATGAATTGGCCCATCCATGCTCAGTGTTGAAAACTGGCCTTTGATACCACTTTGTAATGTACTCAACCATCCAAGTTGGGTCACGTCACACACAACTCTCTCTTTATCAACTTTGATACCATTTTAGTAATGTACCTAGCCTCTAGCAAAGCAACAATATGCGCGGAATACACATAACACGAAACTTCTGCTAATTAAAGCAATTCCTTTACTATTAGCCGATTTCCTATAGCTTACAACTACAATTTATGACAGATTTAGCTACAATATGCAACCATAAAATATGTGCATCTAAAGCATGCTAACAATCAACATGAGATACAACCAAACCATTCCTTATAACAACATATAAGTCATTATCATTCACGCAGAGTTCATGCACAACAATAACACATGTAAATAACTTAGTACAAGATAAAACACTTATCTTTAAACAAGAATCATGCAACCAAGTGCTTGGGATGGACGTTCCACCCAACCATAGACTGACTGTTCCAAATGTCAACATCCAGTCACCCTCGAGCTGAGACTAGCAATCCATAAGAGAGGGTGGTATCTCACAGTCCACTCACAGCTCATAAAACTCTCAACCCAACTAATATTTTCCTACAACTATCCTGATTTTCCCACCAACTCGCTTCCCCTTGACCCCCATCTCTTGTCCATGTCCCCTTAGCAGTTTGCTTCACATTTTATTGATAAAACAAAGAAATACAATTCGCATATTACATCGCTTTGGCCGTAGCCACATATTATATCTACATAAGCATTAATTAAACCGGGGATTATAATGGGGATGTTACATTACGTAGGGAACAATGGCGAGGGAATGAAATGTCATCCTAAGAGGACACAAATTATGAAGGATGTAAACGATGATGACAACTTGGTCATTAGTTCATTTGGAGTGGTGCTCGAAGTTAATGAGAGGGACAAATAGTTTTATAGAAATTTGAGGGATATAGTTGAAAGAACGTATAGATGTACTTTCTATTTACAACACAAAAATCAATCCAATGACTCCAAGAATTAGGTTATACATAAACTATAGGAAGCATTTTTGCAGCAATGGTCAATGAGATCCGTGAGACTTGCAATAGTAAAAAATTTCAATAACAAAAAACAATCATGTAAAAGGTATTATTTTTTTGTTTGTTTGTTAGAAATGCTTGTCACTTGCGGGTCCTGCATTTCAACCATTGGCTAAGAAGCCACAACCCAGGGCATCTAAGCCGTCAAAATCACTCGGGGATTGCACCAACCCTGGGTCGTACCAACCCTTAACATGGATGGATTTTTGGGTGTCTCCTCCCAACTAAACGCACCGTAAGGGTATTGGACTTGGGCCGCCTTACAAATGAAACCCACACCTTAACCGAATGTGCTAGTGAGAATTAACCATGTAAAAGGTATTATTACTAAACATGTTTTTCTATCATATGTTCCAAAAATTACCAATTTTTTTTTCTATATTTACTTTCATGTCCATTTAAAAAAAAATTATTGTGCCTTTTCGTTTTTCGGGAAGATTACGAAAATCCCGCGACAAATGAGGGGAAAGTCAATACATGTTGGTAGGGATGTCCAAAAAAGTGTATAAGGAGATGGTAAAAGAAATTAACATAATTGCATCACAAGAGGAGGCATCCCAACAACAATGTGCATTGAAGGTATGTAATCATTCATCTATTATTTTATGTACATCAAATTTATTTACTGTATGAAATACTAATTTTCAATTGTTTTGTTGTAGAAAAGAAAACAAAATGGAACCCATTCAACACATAAGACGAGACAAAAAGGAATTAAAGGGTTGATCGTAAATTTTGTGGGTACTTACTTAAGATTTCATATTTGTTGTGATTTTTAAATTTAAATAATTAATTTACACTTGTCCACAAATGTCTTTTAATAGGTTATAACATACAAAGAAGAGCCAACCAAACAATTGATCAACATTGGGTTAAGTGAGGGTTATGAGTATATGTTGAAGTGTCAAGGTTTAATTGAACAATTTGTAAGTAGCTATATTTTTTAACTTCCCTTATTTTATAAATAATAAAACAATAAGAAACCTCTATATTAATTATATCAACTATGCTTTGTCATGGCGTATTAAACATGTGGGAAACAAATTATGGAGAGCAGGCAACATAAGAGATTTTGAGACACGACATGCAACATGACTTCGAAAGCATGTATATTGTTTATGAATCACTTGTTGCTATGGTGCATTTTTTTATTTATGCAATCATGTATATTCTACTATATACATATAAATGTAATTTTACTTATTACACTCTATTTCTATGTTTGTAGATGGAACATGAATAGGTAGAACATAAAAAACAAGTCGATGAAGAAAATGTTAGTTTAAATAACCAAAGTACAATATTGCCTACATGTGACCTCAAGACCCATGAATGACCTACAAGACCCATGAATGACCTCAGTTTTGAAACATTTACGAGCGTAGGCCATACCATTATGCCTTCAATTTTCTCTGGGTTTACTACTATTCCTTTCTCATAAATGATATGTCTGAAATATTGGATTTGGCTTTAACACAAAAAACACCTACTCAATTTGGCATAGGGTTGGTGCTCTCTGAACACTTGCAAAACTAAATGCAAGTGATTTTCATGCTCTTCTTCTAACTTCGAGTAAATAAGAATTCCATCCAAGAAAACAATTACAAACTTGTCCAAGTTATGATGGAAAATACCATTTGTGAGATGCACAAAAGTAGTCGGTGCATTTGTTAAGAAAAATTGCACTGCTACAAACTCATAGTGTCCATATCTGGTTCTAAAGGTCATATTAAAATTGTCTTCATCCTTTATCCTCACTTGATGATATCCTAACCTCAAGTCAATCTTTGAAAAATATTTTCTTGCATCAACTGATCATATAAA
>JASDQU010738884.1:130266-141944 GCA_032191745.1 Picea mariana
TAAGCATATTTAGCAATTATATTCATAGAATTGATCCTTTCAGGGTGTGTTTTTTTAGAGTGATTTTCCTTATGGTAATTACAATAATTATCCATGGTGACATATTCCAAGTCTATTCTTAGATTGATTGGAGGTGGCTCAATAGCTTTAGGAGGGAATGACCATTTAAAGAAAGGTCTATAAGGTCTTTGGTTGGAGGTACCTTCTCCCATACTCCTTTTGATGTCAACTATTTCATTGGACATTTTTTAAATCATCCTTTGTAAGATTTCCATGTCCATAGAATCTTTTTCTTTTCCCTCTATGGGGAGTTGGAGTTGGCTTGATGTCTTGTTAAGATCATATTTTCTGGGGGTGTGATATTTTTATTTCCTAGTGTGTTTTGGCCTTCCTTGCACCCTTTCATTTCTAAATCAATCTTCTTGGCATATTCAAAATTTAAGGCTAAATTTAATTCTAAAGTATTTCTACCTACTCTTTTTGCAAACATTGAAATTGAGGCTGGTAGAGAATTAGCATAAAATTCAATTTGTAACTCCAAAGTAGGGGTAGTTCCTTCCTGAAATTTGCTTAGAATTGTTGTAAATATTTGATTGATATCTTTTACGCTTTCTTTAGGACCAATGTTTAGAGAAAACAACTCTACCATTAATGCACATGTAGTGGTTTCTTTCCCAATCTTACCTATGAAGGATTTTTGAAATTCAGTCCAGTTGGTGATAGATGCAACAGGTAAACTAAAACACTAGGTGGAATATGAATTCTCAAAGGTGTAAATGAAAAGACGACAAACTACATCTTCAAATTGTACATTCAATAATCTCATGGAAATAATACATTTCTTGATATGATATTCGAGTAAACCAGATGTTTCAAGATCATATTTGGGAAGCAATTGCTCCAAATGTTTAGGTAAGTTATGAAGTTGTCTAGGTATAGCAAGTGCATCTATGACCAACCATGGTTGATTAGCATTCCAATTATTGGCTATGTGTTTAAGTTCTAAATCTAAGCCTGATGATTGTGAGCCTGAGTTTTCTGAGTTTGATTTTTCCAAGTATACGTTTTCTTGATATTCAGAATGTATGCTTTCTGGTGGAGTCACAAAGGGATTGTTAGGAGTTGCAGGTATTGAGCTAAAGGATTGTTCAATTTCTTACAATTCTAAATCTACCAAATATTCTACTGTATGAACCAACGTATGTTCATAAGTTGAGACTAGGGTTCTAGTGGTGTTTCGTTGATGAGGAAGTAATGGAGTCATAAGTAATGCACCAATTTACTTGGAAAAAGATCGGGTGATACATATAAAAGCATCAACCTCCTCGTTTGATATTATGCATGGGATAGATTTGATGTCTAACATGGCATTATCTCTACCCTAAGGTGTCACGTTTTTAGAGGTCTGACCTTTAGGGTTAGGAATTTTTGAATGTGGGCTATTTGTATGACTTTCCATACAAGGCCCTCCTTCTAGCGCCAATTTTGTTGAGGGGGTTGGATCCCTAATGCTCAATAATAGGGATTAAACCCAAGGATGAGGCCCAATTAGACTCCTCCCTATTTGGAATGGAATAATCCTCCGTGTCAATGGTCCGAAAATCATTCAATGGGATTTAAACATTGTTTGATTTTGTTCTTTATGTTCTTTTCATTCTTTTTTTTGATACTTTAATAGTTATCTACTATAGGAAATAAGTAAATTAAGGAGTTTGGAGAAATCTATGTTGAGGATAACCTATGGCAACAATCATTGAAAACTATTTGAGGCTTTAGATTCTGGATGAGATAATTCCACTAAGAACATATTACTCATAAGATATTATCACTACAAGGAGAACACATTCCAGCGAAGGTTTTTACGAAACCTCCCCGAAAAATTTATCCCTTCTTTGTTTATAGCGAAGGTTGTTAGCGGAGGCGGGCGACTAGAGATTTTTGCGGAGGTTTTTTTATCGGTGCGTCTGTAAGGTACATATGCACATGTGCACACATAAAACATAATGCACCAATGCTTAAATGTTCAAATGCATCGTCATACATTATAATAAAAATAATAAGCTCCGATCAAAGTGCACTGGTGCCGTTGAATATTATGACCCAATGTGTATGACTGTGTCAGGCCCATCGTGGTAGGGTAAATAAAAAAAAAGTACTAGACCAATTTTCATTGTGACACCTCATCCCCTACTTCCAAACTCTCAAGCAAGCACCAATGTTGACTCTCCTTTCAAAGAAACCTTGCTTTTGGTGCTCTTCGGCGAGTTGGATAGCTCCACTAGTAGCTAATTCCACACATTTCCAAATTTTGGAAATTACCATGGATTTTCATTTCCTCTCAATGATGGAACCATGACTCCTTAGGACATAAGAGTCTAGGTAAATTGTTTATTACCTTCTCATTTTCATTTTCATCATATTAAAATTTGAATTTAGCTTGAAATTTGGCCCTTTTGTCATTTTTTTTCCAATTTTGTGTGTTGCACTTTTACGATTCAACTCACCCTGATGCAGTGTGTCCTGTGCTAAATTCATAGTAAGCACTGAAATCAATGATTCTAAGCTAACCATACTTAACTAGTGCATCATTTGTAATTCCCCATGCTTGGTGCGTTATAAAAGACAATTCCATCTAAACAACATGCTGGTGCTTTTCGAACAAAGATGCACCGATGCGTTACATTTAACTAAGCACACCACTAAGTTTATGACCCATAAAATTTAACTCAATAGTGAAACCATTTTAAACAAATGCACCAGTGCTATTAACAAAACCACACCACGACATACATTGACCGAATTGGCATAGTGGGGTGTTTCATTTGACGCCCCGTGACTGGTTCTCTATGATTCACAATGCATCGCTAAACAAAATGCCCGTGCTCTAATAACACAATAGCACCGTGACATTTATAGTAATACATCGTACCACTTAAGTTGCAATAAATCAATTTAACGTAATGGTGCCCATAGGTCCACAAATGCACCGCTGCATTAGAAAAGAAGTCACACTGCCAAATAACATGCCAGTGCTCTAGAAACTCTGGAGCACTACCACATTTGATTAAACAAAGCACACTGATAAGTTTAATTTCCATAAAATTTGGGGTGATGGTGTGTTTATGTTAACCAAATCCACTGGTGCTATTTAAAGAATTGCATCAGGAAAATTATTGAATAACATGACATATAGGGGTGTCTCGATGGATGAACCGTTACTGGTTCTCTTGAAAACACAAGGCATCATTAAAAAAATGTCGGTGCTCCAATAACACGGTAGCACTGGTGCATTTATATTAACACATCACACTACTTAAGTTGCAATAAAACAATTTAACCTAGTAGTGCCCCTAAGTCCAAACAACACACTCGTGTTGTAAAGAGCACAACATCGGGCCAATTTTTCACAGATTTGCAACGCAATGCGTCTGATGGTAAGAACTGCTAAGATCCACGATGGTGTACCAATAAGATAAATACACCTATGCATTCTATTAATCGATCTCACCACCCGATTTTATATTACAATTTTTTTTCCTGGGGGTGTGCCAAATCCATACAATGCACTTGTGCTATGTACTGCAAGACACCAGGAAAAATATATAATAATTTACCATAACAGTTCATCTTATGGGATGCCCTCGTTATCAATGCATTATAAGACAAATCCATTGGTAAAAAATGCACACAAAGCTCGGAATGGAGTGATGGTGCATTAAATTCAACAAAACACACTGATGTTGTTAACAGAGTTGCACCGGGACAAATATTTAAAAAATTATTACAGTGGTGTGTCTTTTAAAACGTGCCCTTTAACAGTCCGTCATAAAAGACAATGCATTGTTAAAAAGTGTCCAATGCTCCAGAGAACATAGCGTACCGGTGATTTTCATATAACAAAGTGCACAACTTGGTTTATTAGTTAAAAATTCTAGCAAAATGGTGCGTTCTGTAGAACCAACTGTATCGTGTTACACAGTTCATATGTAAAATGGCATCGCGATGTGTTTTGTAGGATGACCCATAACTGATGCGTTATATAACACAACACACCGCTATAGATATTTGTGCTCTACTAACAATGAAGCACCGATGCATTATATTTAACACAACATTGTTCGGTGCCTTATTTTTGACATGGAGCACAAATAACGATGCTTATTGACTTTTGTAATAACACTGGTTACTTTTTCACCTTTTTTTTGCAAAAATAAATTATATATGTTTGTGTTTTATAATTTAAATTTGTTTTATCTATATATATATGTGTGCCTAAAAATAATTTTATGTGAATCAAATACGATGATGACGACGAGTGCAATTGTAGTAGCAACAACACCCAGAAGAAAAACAATTTAATTCACAAACTACATATGCAAACCTCCACAATTAAATTTTGTGGAGGTTTTTCTTTGTGGAGGCAAAAACAAAGGTCACTCTTTGGTGCCTCTCATAATTTAGCGCATGGAATCAATCCTCTACCACTTCCTCAGTGCTCTACCTCACATCTCCTCCTCCGTGGGCTACTCGACTTTATCCAAGATACTGTCCTTGCCATTCATGTAGCCATAATATGAACTAGCATCAATTCGCTTGTAAATCACATACCTACACCTCCTCTTCTTTTCCTTGAGAGGGATTACCGAATAGCTCTTTGAGGACGGGGAGGAATTTTGTAGCCTCGAAGTATCTATAATAGAAACTTAGTGAGAACTCTACATGAAGTGAACATGCATTTCATAATAGAAAAAATCTCCTAGAATAAGACTAGAGTCCAAGAATGGAACTAAAGTCCTAATTGAGAGAGAATTTCATAAATATGGAAAGTTACTAAACAAGTGAAATGAGTTAACTCCAAGTAAAAGATGGGTAATGCACACTTCCTTAGGAGGCTAATATTCTCACTAAAGTGCTCTCTATAGTCATGAAATAGAAATTATCTCCTAAAATTAAGAAAATAAGAATTATCTCCTAAAATTATGGAGTGAAGCACTCATCCCCTAAAAAATAGGAATTTTCCTAATGGTGGCTAAAAAATAGAAATTTTCTTAATTGAGGTTTATGAACCCATGTTTTTAGAAACCCATGGTTTTTCCCATGGTATTACCTATAGGAATCCACTGGCTAAAAATAGACCTGCTATAAATAGACATGTTATAAATAGCAGTCCTCCTAAATAGTAGTGAAAATGGAAAAAATGAGTATGCCACTAAGTATGTAGTTGAAAATGTACCCCAACACCCCCTCTGAAACAAAATCAGGGTGTGAAAAATGATGAGTCTCGACAATATGAAGCCATGTTAGGTGCTCATATACAAGTATATATGCATAACAACTGAACAAAAGTGAAGTAAAGAGGGAAAACCCAGTGGGAACAAAATCCCCCCCTCAAAATATGTTGCTAATAAGAAAGGAATGCTGACATGTTCAACTACTAAGCTGATGTATCCCTCACTCCTAGAATGTTCCTCAATGAGACAAATTTTTTTTCGGTGAAATAATTTGTGAAGATATCTTCCACCTGCTCTGAAGATGGAAAAAACTACATATCAATGACTCCATCATGAATCTATCCTTGAATAAAGTGCATATGAACCTTGATGTGCTTGGTCTGCTGCCTCTAAAACAGGTCTCTACATATCTTGAGAGTACTATGATTATCACACCATATAACTGTTGGATGATGAAAATGAACTCCCAACTATGTAAGAAAGTGATGGAACCAAATAGCATGAGTAGTAGCATTCACTACACCCCTGTACTCTACCTTTGCTGATGATAAAGCTATTTCTAATTGCTTCTTACTTGAACAATAGATAGGTCCCGATCCAAGGTAGATGACATATCCTAAAGTGGACTTGTGATCAGTGCTATTGCTTGCACAATCTAAGTCTTTGTAACGAAAAATATCTAAAGAAGATCCTGCTGCATAATGTATACCAAAGTTGGTAGTCCCCTTGACATATTTGAGAATCCTCTTTGCTGCCTTCCAATGAAGCTCATGAGGCTCTTGAAAGTATCTGGAAACTCATCCAACTGCATAATATATGTCCAATCAAGAGTGTGTAAGGTAGAGAAGACTCCCCACCAATTGTTGATATCTAGTACAATCAACCAAAGGTAATGCACCAACATCCTCTAGTCTAATCCTTGACTGAAAGGGTATTGAAGCTGGCTTACAATCTCTCATATGAACCATGTCAAGTATATATATGGCATACTTGGATTGAGACATATTGATTCCTGAATCATTCTAGATGATTTCAAGACCAAGAAAGTAATGCAATAGTCCCATATTTGTCATAGAAAACCTATCATGCAAAGGAGTCTTCATTGTAGCAATGGAGGAGGCTGAGCTTCCCCTGATGAGTAAATCATATACATACAGAAATATCAGTAGAAGGGAATCTGTGTTCCTCATTGTATACACATTATGACCTGATATACATCTAAGAAAACCTCTAGAGAGAAGATACGAGTCCATTTTAACATACCATGCTCGAGGTGCTTTCTTTAGTCCATATAATGACGTCCTCAACCTAAAAAATAATGATGGATCCTGAACATATCCCTATGGATGCTCCATATATATATCCTCATTAATATATCCACTAAATAATGCATTCTTCACATCCATATGGTGTACCTCCCACTTTCTAGCTGCTGGAATAGGTAGAGCTAACCATATGGAATCAATCTTGGCAACCAGTGCAAGAGTCTCCTCATAGTCAATGCCTTGTACCTGTGAGAAACCTTTAGCTACTAACCGAGCCTTATACGTTGTAATGTATCCATCAACAACCCTCTTTGTCTTGAAAATCCACTTACATATAACAAGATTCATGTTGGAAGGTAGAGGAACCAACTCCCATGTGTAGTTCTCTATCATGGAACTGCACTCCTCTTTCACAGCTTCCTCCCAATGGGGATTTAATTCAGCCTCTGCATAAGACTGAGGGTCTGATCCAAGTACCATGTAACAATAAATAGTCAACAAAGGATTTGTGGTAGTGAAATCTTGCATAGGGTCCACAAATTGAGATCTGGTTCTCCATGGATCGACGTGATCACCCACTAGATCACCTACTGCTTAAAGAGTCTTTTGTGCCATCATGGTCGATGATATGGACCTAAAAATTCTTTCAACTGATAAAAAATATCATAGATATCAGATTCATATATCTGATCTAAATAATTCTCATGAAGTTCCACAACTAATGGCGGTGGAGATGGAGGTGTGGACTGCTCCAGAAGTACATGTGAAGGACCCTATTCAAACTTAAAACTCCTATGAATGAATAATGTATCTGAAGTAGTATCTAATAACTTGTATCATTTCACACCCTCTGGATATCAAAAAAAAATACACTCCTTACTATGAGCTTCCATAACTTTCCTCCTATCAGAAGGGATCTTAGCCCATGCACGGGAATCAAAAATTCTGAAGTGAGTGACTTCTAGTTTCTTCCCGCTCCAAGCCTCATATGGAGTGAATCCATTGATTTATTTATGAGGAAATATATTATGAATGTAGGCTACACAGTTGATATCTTTAGCCCATAACTTTGGAGGTATTTCTCTAGCCTGCAACATACAATTGGCCATCTCTTTCAATGTCCCGTTCTTTCTCTCTGCTACCCCATTCTGCTGTGGAGTATATGGAATTGTGTGCTACAAATCTATACCTACTTTTGAACAAATATGATCAACATACATATTCACATACTCTCCTCCACTGTATATATGAATCTTCTTAATCCTCTTCCTTGTTTGGTTCTCAACTAGATGATTGAATATTTAAGACACTCAAAGATCACATATTTTAATTTGAGAAAGTAGACCCATGTATATCTTGAAAAATCATCAATGAAAGTAAGAACATACTTAGCTTATAGATCGAAGGGAGTGGGAAAGGACCTGTAATGTCACTATGAACCAACTCTATAAGTGATGATTCCCTCCATTCTTTACCCATGTTGAAATTCTCCTCAAGATGTTTTCCTAGTATGCAGCCCTGACAAACTCCATATGTGTACTAAATGTGGGGGAATCCATCTACCATTCCACCCTTGCTAAGCTAATATAAATATTTAAAATTCAGATGCCCAAACCTCTCATTCCACAACCCAGACTCTTCGTTAGCATGCGTTAGAAGAGATACATAATCATATTTATGTGTAAAGTGAGAGAAGGTGTACAATATGGAATGGTGATTAACCTCACCAAAAATAAATTTTGAACCATCTGATAGGTTATAAATAATAACAACGTCCGAAGTGAAATCCACCTTCTTCCCTAAACCCAAATGAGTGATTTGATAGATAGAGAGGATATTCATTGAAAGCTTTAGAACATGAAGTACATCCTGAAAGCATCCATGATCTAGATAAACTCTACCCCTACCACACACATCAATAGGAGAATAATCTCCCATGAATATTGGTTGCCTAGAACAAGTCTCCAAATATGAGAAAATTCTATCCAATGAGACCATGTGATGGATAGCCCCTGAATCAAGCACCCGATCATTAGGAGAAGATGAAATAACAAGTAATGCATGACCATTACCTCTTTCTAATTATTGCTTGACCGATGAATTTTTCCTTGCATTATCTGGAATACAATCCTCGAGGTGATGCTGCTCAAGTGATTGTGCCATGAGATCTATGGTATTTTTTATGCAATGACTCTCAAGATGGAACTCCCTATTACAGTAGGAACACTTGGTCTTCTCCTTCTTGCTCTTTGATTCCTTGGAACTCGAACTTTGATTTGTGGACTTTTTGTTTACCTTCCTTCTTGTTCTCTTGGTCCTTCTTACCCTTGATTTCTGCTTATTCTTCTTTGAACTTCCTTGAGATGCAAGTGCATGGGGCTTGGAATTCTTGAGTGCCCCTATTTGGATGAGATTTGTTTGCTAATGGATAAGTGACTTCATGAACTCATCCATGGATGGATTCTTCCATGTATACCCCATATCTAACCTAGTAGTATGAAAAGAAGAAGTGTAGACAAAATACTTTGGTCCTAGTTTGGTTAGAATTGAAAAGATCAATTGTTCATCTTTCTTATCAATTCCAAAATCCCTAATATGAGAAAGAAAAGTTTTAAACTTACACGACCAGTCCTGTAGGGTCTCTAAATCTCTTGGATTCAATGCATGTAGATCATTCTCTAGCTTATGACCTCTTAGATTGTATTGCTTTCCTAGCAAATCCTTCAACATTGTCCAAACATCGTTAGGAGTCCTGCAAGTATTGACATGAAAGAGGATATTCAAATAGATTATCAAGCACAATATCCCATAGGATTCATCCATTTTGTTGAATAATTTTGATTTCTCTATGGCTGACGTAGGCTTGACCTCAGTCCCCATGGTGACCCTATAAAACCCTTGCTTCGAACTAGAAGCTCTATCTTGGGCTTCCACTCAAAGTAGTTGAAGGGTGTCAAGATCACTGGAGAAGATGGTTGATCCATAATTATCTTTGGGCTGTCCAATACAATATATAAACCTGCAATAAAAATGGATACTTCCTCACAATAATGACCCTGATACCATGTAGGATTAAACTGCAATCCAAGACCTAATTATGAGAAGGAAATACTACACTAGCTAATTGCAAAAGAGAAAGAGAGGAGAGAGAAAAATAGAATCAATCTTCACACATAAGAGACTAAGAAACCAACTCGAATCACATTGTATTAATCCTCAATAATGAGTACAATATATAGGAATTTCCACAAGAGGAGTAATGCGCACTAGGTTGGGATTTCCATGTGCATGCTCAAGTAAAAAAGCCAAAAGTTGCTAATAATAAAAAAATGTTAAAAAATATAGGTGGAAACTTAGTGATAACTCTACATGAAGTCAAAATGCATTCCATAATAGAAAAACTCTCCTAGAATAAGAGTAGAGTCCAAGAATGGAACTAAACTCCCAATTGAGAGAGAATTTCATAAATATGGAAATTTACTAAATAAGTGAAATGAGTTAACTCCAAGTAAAATATGGGTAATGCTCACTTCCTTAGGATGCTAATATTCTCACCAAAGTGTGCTCTAGAGCCATGAAATATGAATTATCTCCTAAAATTAAGGAAATAGAAATTATCTCCTAAAATTATGGAGTGAAGCACTCATCCCCTAAAAAACATGAATTTTCCTAACGGTGGCTAAACAATAGAAATTTGTCTAATGGAGGTTTATGAGCCCATGGTTTTGGAAACCCATGGATTTTTCCCATGGTATTACATATAGGAATCTACTGGCTAAAAATAGACCTTCTATAAATAGACATGCTATAAATAGCAGTCCTCCTAAATAGTAGGAAAAATAGAAAAAAAATGAGTATGTCGCTAAGTATGTAGTTGAGCATGTAGCCCAACATTCGATAAGCCCCTCAAGGAGAAGAAGAGGAGGTCTAGCTATGCAATTTACCAACGAATTGATGCCAATTATTATGTCTACAAAGATGATGAGAATGATATCTTGGAGAAAGTCAAGCGGTCCATGGAGGATATGAAGGCCAGAACACTAAGGGAGTGGCATAGCATCGAGTCTATGTAGAGGGAGGCTAGGTTGACAATAAATAGAGAGGATGTCATTGCCATTAATCTGGTCCTATTCAAGGAAGAGGAGGTTCGAGGATGTGGTGGAAGAAATGGAAGAGTAGGACGAGGGAAACTAGCAACCGAGTGAGCGAGAGTTTGTTTCCCATGTGCCCCTTTCGGATGAGAAAGAGATCGAGTGCATGGTTGTGGAGAAGAAGAAACATCAGCTTCTTAGTAAGTATATCAGTGAGGATCTCATGAAGGAGCAGGCCAAGGCCAAGGTAATATTTAATATTTAGCGATAAGGCATGCTGAGAAAACTTATGGAGCATCAATTGTTTTTCCAAATGTGCTTCTTAAATTCTATTAAATATACAATATGGAACTTAGGTCATTCTTGAGGTTGACACAGTATTATAATTAAGACATCCACCATGGTCCTTTCTTGTTGATCAGGGGAAAGGGGCTATGAGAAGCTCTGATCGTAGATCTTGACAGTCCTAATTATTCCAAAGTAGGGGCCAAGATGATGAACTTGGAAGGGAACGAAGTTGATGTGCCCGATGTCACTGGAAAGGGCCCTAGTTATAAATACTTTAGGGCTACGAAATTCCTCCCCATCCTCAAAGAGATATTCGATAATCCCCCTTGAGGAGAAGAAGAGGAGGCGAATGTATGCATTTTACAAGTGAATTGATCCCAATTCATATAATTATGGCTACATGAATGATGAGGACGATATCTTGGAGAAAGTTGAGTGGCCCGTGAAGGAGGAGATGTGAGGCAGAGCATTAAGGAAGTGGAAAATGATTGATTCCATGTGCTAACTTATGAGAGGCACTGAAGAGTGATTGCCTCCACAAAGCACAACCTTTGCAAAACTTTATTTGTGGAAGTTTGCATACAAACTTTGTCAATTAAATTGTTTCTCGGTGCATTTTTACATAACCACTGCACCAGTGCACTTTAAATCGCACTGGTGCGATATAAACAATATAACACATGTATATTATGTTTTTTCAAATCATGTTAATAATGTTGTTGTTTGATTTACAAAATGTATTATAAGTATGCTAATGATTTCTCTGTTTTTAAATTAAATTTAAGATGCATCACTCATTAGAA
>JASDQU010738884.1:157899-168979 GCA_032191745.1 Picea mariana
CATCCTTTGTGTTTTGCTCATCTGTATGATCGTATCTTGCGCTTCCCTGAGCTGTCTCTTGAGCCACGTCATGTTTTCCTCGCAACCTTGTGATGCTGTTGCTTCGAGGGTCTCTGTTGCCAAATGTTGTCTCAAATATTTGTTTTCTTGGTAAATATCAACAATAGGGAGCTGCACCTGCTTCAGCTACTGTGACGACTCACAGACATATGTGCCTTCGGTGTTTTTCCTCGTCCTTCTGCCCCAACTTTCTTGACTTGTACCTTCGACAGGTTCCAGCTGAATGGCGTGCATGAGAAACTCTTCGACGATCGACTTTGCACGTGGCTCGCTCGGGATTTGGGTCTCCCCAGCTTCCTTGTTCTTCCTTGTCCTACCCCTTCTCCTCGGTATTGGCTGTTGGGGGGATATTGCTTCCAATATCTTTCCTTCCTCCGCAACCTTTCCTGCTCCATCCTCTGCGCGGTGTGATGTAACCATTTCCATGGGTAGAGGGAAAACTCCTTTTGGATCCTTGGGGATGCCCGCTGTAAGTAAAAAATGAATCCCAATTGCTTCCCAATCATCTTAACTCATAAACTACCAACAATTTAATCAACGAGACATGAGATAACTTCCTCTTCTATTGATTTTCTTTATCCCGGGCGCTGTCTGCCATCTCTCGGAGGCTTTGGTGTAAGAATAAGAGTATATTTAACGGTCTCCTTCTTGTGAAATGCATAAAAAATCTAATGTGATGCGAATGTATTCTGTCAAACCTCCCCTCACAGCTGAAATATTTTCTAATTACTCCCAGGATTTTTCGAAAAGGTTCCTGCAAATATCTACTTGGAACGCCCGTCTCGACTTTCCCACCTAAACAATCTCGCTTGATGAAGTCTTCATAGAACCACATGTCCAAAGGCATTCATTTACACCACCTTTCACCACCCAGAGGGATCTCTGTTGCGACCGACATATTTTCCCCTGTCACCTGGAAAGTGACACCCGTAATCACCGCGCAGAACTCGTCGAACCTGAGTGCAAATTGCTCTGCTAGTTTCATATTGAATCCTTGGATTTTCCTGCAAAAATCCATGCATCCAAACTGTTCAAAGGATGCTATGACCTCCAAATATTCGTTGACCAACGTAATATTTTGGGGCTCGGGCCCAACATTTCTGCCACTTTGCGTGCCCTTCCTTATGCTCTGAGATGTTGCCATGGTGCAACACGTATTTGTTCCACGCAAGGTAGATTTGGCATGGGCCCAAGGTAGTAATCTTGATTAACCCGGGCTCGCGAGAAGAATTACAAACAATGCATAAGCTTGGCTAGCAAACATAATGCATGCAGAAGAACTGGAATTTATAACAGAGCAAGCAAGAGATGAAATCGTGCTAGGGGACATTGAATTCATGGTGAATGGAGGCTTCGAAACAAGTTGAATATTTTTCGTAAAACATCCGCACGACGAGTACACTTCGAGGCATGTAAAGCACATCTAATAAGAGCTGCAGAGTATACGTGATATGAGCGCTGTGATTTTTTACTCTTTCTGACTTCATAATGAGGTGCTGATGGTCATCGCACCTACCGAAGCATCTTCTATTTAACAACTTGCCTCGACCTTCGACACACAAAACCTTCCTTTCTGACAGGACCCGACTCTTTGAGAACATACCCATACCATTTACACATGTTTTGACCTTGACATCCCTTCCTAATTTCAAGGTCCAACCGACCACTTGCTGACTTCGACCCATTTGTTGTTCGATACTTGACCTCACATGCTTTGACACACAGACCATGACTTGACTAAGACTGACTCTAACTAAAAGGAAAAATGATGGTGCTAACAGTTGGCTCTAACGAGGATGCTATCCTCCCAGTGAGGTAGCAAAGAAAAGCAGACCAGGTGCATGACCATTGTTCCTTATTCAACTTCCAGACACTGGAACAACGGAAAACAAAACACAATATAAACCTTCTTGACACAGTTTCGACCAGACTCAGCATAAAATCAGGGCCTTCACTCTGGGCTTCAATTTTCTGCTGATAGACTAACTCGAAATGATTTCTTTGAAAACAAAAAATAAAATGACTATTTACAATGACATGTGACTTAAACGTACCTTATTTCATTAGGTAGTGTTTGAGGAACCTGCCGTTTATAGGCCCCCAACCAACACACTCTCCATTAAGCTCTTCTAGAAAATATGCATTGTTTCAGCGATATGCACTGATTTTGAAAGGACCCGTCCAAAGATGATCGAATTTTCCGTGCTTTCCTTTATCTTTGTTCCTCACGTCCCACTTCAACATTAGGCCCCCCATATGAAATTCCTCCCGCTTAGAGTTCTTGTCAAAAGTTTGCTTTATCCTCTCTTGGTGGAGCTGTGATCGGTTGTAAACCTACTCCCTCATCTGCTGTGTGTGAATCAACTGATTTATCTTTCTCTACGTGTCATCTGGCTCGACTTCTTGTTCTTGCAGTAAATTCCTGAAGGGCAACCCCAGTGAGGTGGGGAAAACTGCATCTGCGCCGTATACGATATGGAATGGTGACGTCGAGATGGACTTCTTGGCAGTGACTCTGTCCTCCCATAACGTGTAAATGAGTTTCTTATGGCATGCCTTCTTGTTGTCCTGCAGGAGTCTTTTAATGATCCTAGTCAAAATTTTATTTGACGATTATGCCAACCAATTTCCCTATGGGTAATACATTGTAGAATGTCCCAAGGTTATATTTTAATCCTGACAAAAATTCTCCATTTTCTTGGACTTAAATGCAGCCACATTATCTGTGATGATCTTGATAGGGAATCCGAACCTAGACAAGATGTTGGTCTCCAGAAATTGAATGATGACCGTGTCAGTAGCCTGCTTCGTTGGAATTGCTTCGATCCATTTTGTGAAGTAATTCATGGCCGTAAGTATCCATCTATGTTACATTGAGGATGTTGGATGAATATCCCCTATAAAATCCAGGTCCAATTGCTTGAATGGCGCTTCGACCAAGATCGGTTTCAGCGGCAGGGGTTGCAGTTTTCTCCTTCCATCGAAAATATGACACTCGTGGCAACTGTAAACTTCTTTGTATACGTCTGCGAAGATGCTAGGCCAATATTAACTTGCTCTAAGGATTTTATGCGTGGTGGTTTTCCAGTAGTGATTTCCTCTTTAGTCGCCTTTGTGGAATTCCCTGATAGCTCGTTTTGCATCATCTTCAAGCAAAGAACTCAGCAGTATCCCTCCCAGATCCTTCTAATATAGGGAGTTATCCAAGATGCAGAACTTGGTAGCCTTCAACTTTAAGAATCTGGCCTTGGTCTTACTTAACCCTAGGGAAGCTCGCAGATTTCTCAACACATAAATGATGTCTGTATACTAAGGTGGATAGATGAACTTTTGAGACACCTGCGCGATTGTTTCTTCCTGAGGATTTTACTACAGATCAATAATGAATTTGATCCCCATAACATCACAATTTGACTGCACCATCAATTTTGCAAGGCCTTGACCCTTAATCAGATTTGTGGGCTTGATTTCGAGGTCGTATTCCAGCATGGCTGCTATCCACTTACCTCTTCTTCCCTCAGGGTCAGGCTGAGTCAGGATGTCCTTGACTGAGTTGCTGGGCACGTAGGTGATAACGTGGGAATGTAATATGTAAGTCCTGAACTCCTTTAGATATTTCACTAAGGCGTATGCTTGTTTCTCCATAATGTCATACCTCAATGGAAAATTCCTCAGCGTCCTACTGAAATAGGCTATGGGATTCTCAAAGTTATGATCGTCTTTCTGTAACAACATGCCAACAATTGTATGCTTCGAGGCAAACAAAAACAAGATGAAGTCCTTCGTGAAGTCTGGGCTGGCCAACACGGGAGCTTTGGTCAGTGCTATATTGATATCTTCAAATGATTTTATGGGTTCAGGGTTCCATTTGATCTCGTTCCCCCTTCTGAGCATGCAGGTGATATGTTTTATAATTTCCACTAGGTTCAGGATGAATCTTCTCAAGAAATTCAGATTTCCCAGGAAGGACTGCACCTCCTTCTTGCTATGCGAAATGCTGATTTTTAGGATTCCTTCAACCCTGCTGGGGTCTATCTTTATACCCTCTTTCGAGATGATGTGCCCCAAAAGATTCCCTTATTGCATCCCGAAATGTGACTTTTTTGGGTTCAATGATATGCCGAATCTCCTGCATTTCTGGAAGACCTTCTTCATATGCCCAAGGTGTTGTTCGTCAGAGTAAGAGTACACTATGATGTCATCTAGATAGATCATGATAAACTTTTCCTTTTCCTCAGAAAATGCTATTTTCATTTCCCTCTAGAAGGTAGCTCCGACATTCATCAGGCTGAAAGGCATATTAGCATACATCAACGTCCCCCATGGTGTCGTGAAAGCTGTCTTTTCCCTGTCATCCGGATGTACCATGATCTGATTGTAACCCAAAAAACCATCCAGCATAGACATCTTCTGAGACCCCACTACCTTTTGCAAAATATAGTCCATTTTAGGGAGCGAGTAGTTTTCCTTGAGGGATACTTTGTTCAAGTTTCAAAAATCCATGCGCAACCTTATTTCCCCGCTCTTTTTCCTTATAGGCACTAGGTTGGCAACCCATTTCGAAAACCTTAAAGAAACAATAATTTTGGCTTTGAAAAGTTTCTTTACCTCCTTTTCGATTAGCGACAACAGCAGGGGATTTATCTGTCTTAGATTTTTCTTGAAAGGCCTTTGGTCTTCTTTGAGAGGAATGACGTGCTGAATCACCTTGGTGTCGTAAACCTTCAAGTCATCATAACTCCAAGCAAAAACGTCGGGGAAATCCTTCATGAGCTTGATGTAGTCTTGTTTGACCTCTGGACTGAGCATTTTTGACAATTTGATTATCTTCAGATTCTCCTGGGTCTCGATGTTGCAATCCTCGACATCCTCATCGTTTGCAGTGATGTTGGGGTTTCTAGCGACATTGTTTTCATCAAACAAATTTTCCAACAGAACTAGTCCCTTTGGGATGATATTGTTCTTCAACTGTACTATGTCCCTTCCAGCTATCTGGTTCTAGAAAGGGTCGTCGTTGCTGCGCGCATATGCTCTTTCATCTTCATCACAATAAAACTCATCATCAATGTTTATATTAGTGAAATCATCGCTCATTTGGAGAAATCTCTCCACCTGTTTGTCGTCCTCAAACACCTGCCAATATTTGATATTATCGGGCACTGTCGACCTATGTCTGAATTCGATCTCATACTTTCTATTGGGAAAAATGGGAATTTAAAAAAATGGGGCCGAGGTGTCCAAGGCATCCGCAATTTGATTTTACCCCCTCAGGATCATCGATAAATTATACTCCGAGAATTATTCGAGGAAGTCCAGCACTAGGTTTCTATACGCTCTTAGCTTGGGGTGCTTGGATTTGTCTATTCATTTCACTTGGTTTATAACGAGCTCAGAGTCTCCATGCACCGCTATCCTCTTTGCACCCAACTCTTTCAAAACCTTCAGGCCAAAAATCAGTGCCTCATACTCTACCATGTTATTTGTATAGTCGAAAGCGAGTTTGTATGAGAATATTTTTGTGCCCACCTTGGGAGGAATTATCCATACACCGACCCCTGCCCCTTCCTTGCTAACAACCCTAGAAAAACTCATGTTCCACATCTTGTTCTCTGCGTGGTTCCTCAGGTCGGAGCACTCTGCTACTCGTCGCGTGACATTATCATCGATGGTCATGACAACTGTCGACTCTTCATCTTCTAGGCTCAAGTCATTATAGAATATGGAGGAGCCGATATCAGTGTCGACGTAGTAGATAGGGTGGTTATTTGGCTGCATCTTACTACTCATGATGTATTTCAACAATACTTCTCTCTATAACCGTCTCTTCTGGCCGATGACAGGGATGGGGGTGTACACCATGTCCATTTGCAGAGTTCCCTTCAATTTTGTGACCCATGACCTAGATAATAGCATGCCAAACTTAGGGGGAATGTCGGCCACGACCACGTCCATAACCATGTTCTTTGAAGGAATTTGGGCCAGAGACACGACTAAATCTTTGATCAGACCCAAGCATTTGACATTCCTCGAATTGAAAGAAAAAAGGTCCTTATAAGGCTCGGTGATGTCCAAACCCAACTCGTCCATGATCACTTTTGGCATGAGATTGTACAACACACCTGAGTATAGCATGGAGTTATGCAAGGTCATGTCATCGACCTTGAGAATGACATAGAATTGGGGGACATCCTCAGTACTGCCCATCTCCTCCACGCGCAGACCAAAAAAAATGGTAGGGTGATCGTCCTGGACGTTCAAAGTGTCGGGAGTCTCTCCCATTTTTAGCATTTTAATAATCTGTTCCCGATATTCTCCTTTATTGATAAGTTTGTTGAAAGGGATAGAGATTTTAATATTGGCCATTTCATTCTCAAAGTTAAAAGGGGGGGGGGAGACTTTTTCTACCTCCTTACCGCACGTCTCGAGGCTTGTTTCTGGCATTTTCCTTGGAGCCTCCTTCTTTGAATTTGCCTTTTCAATCACATCCTTGGTTGGGTTGTCTAGCTTCAGTCGGATTTTGGAAGGGGTATCCACCGAAGGTTTCCTTATGGGATTCATCTGCTAAGGTTCGATAGGGGCCTTTTTTCTCCTGAGGTTGTATTTCTTTTGGAACTGCATGATGGCATTGTGACAACCCTTCTTGAATTCTTTTGTTTCCCAAGATAGTGTGTCATCCATCTCTAGCATAATATTTTCATTTTCTCTCATGTATTGATCATGTTCTCCCTTCGTCAAGAACACACACGTGTTCTTTTCATTGTAGCAATGCATTTGATCTTGGAACATCTGATCAAAATCTTCATCTGCATAATTATTTTGGAATAGGGGCCTTGTTTGGTGGTCGCCCTGGTCTCTCTGTTCCCTCTGTCTGATCTGTGGGACCTGACATCTTCTAAGGTTCTGATTTCTGGGCTGGGGGTCATGATGTTCTCGAGCGATGGGCCTGTTTCCCATGGACATTCTTTCCATCAACTTCTCCATCATCTTCATCATCAAGTCGAACTTGTCATATGAGGGTCGAGAGGTCGATGGTTGTGCATTCCCTTAGGGTTTCTTCCCGCCTCTGTTAAAACTCTATTTGATCTTCCTCGACACCATCAGGTTTAACTCGAATTTGATTGCATCACTCAACATGGTGTCTATATTTTCCAATCTTCTCTCTCTCAACAGTACGACAAAATCACTGTCGAAGGAGTCAGCGTATCGCAACTGCGCAACCTCGAGAGGTGGCTGGACTTATGTGAGAATTGAGTTGTAAACCCTCATGAAATGGGCCGAGAAATCTTGCACCATCTCCTCCGATGCTCTCTTCATATTGTGGTACTGCGTCAACAGCTGCAAGAGATCATTTTTGTCTCCCCATCTGGTAATGAATGACGTTTCAAACACGACAAAGTCTGCAATGCTTGTTGCTGGGAGGGCCTTGAACCAATTTCTAACCTCCCCTGAAAGGCTCTGCATGAATAACCTCATCTTCGTGTCTGCATGGTCTACCTCTTCTAGATCAACGAAATCGTTGAACCAATCCAGGTGCTTTTGGGCATATACGTTTCCTTCAACATCATATATCTTGATCCTTTGGCTGTAGTTCTGGGGAAAATCATGTAGTTAGGCTGACAGAATGAGGTGGGCGAATTTGGCGGCCATTTCTCTAGGGGGGTTTGGGATTTGGGGGATGTTCTGAGTGGGATATGTAGTTTTTGGGATTTTGTTCGGTATCAGAGTTTGAAACCTCTTCTCGTCGAAGACTATATCATCCAAGCTGGTTTTCGACTTAGACCTAAACAAGGTTTTCTCAAACAGGGTGTCAAACTCAAGGTTGTCAATGCTTTGCGCACCATCTTTGGGTAAGGGAAAGGTTCTGTCCAGGTAATAGAATGGGTTTGACGCTTTCTCCCTAGTCTCACGCAAAAGATTCTTGGGATCACACACGGGCTCTACATGGTTCAGGTAAGGATTTGCTCTGGTATAGATTGTCTTCAGAGCTAGGGTTCCTGTATCATGCTACTTTGTGCTACTGGTCTCTTTTACTGGATTCGCCATGGTAAAGGCTTCAACCAATATAGATGTTTGTCCTCCTGTTAACCTTAGGGGTCAAAACTATAACTTTAGTCATTCTCCCAGGGAAAATTTATTCAATTCCATCCTCGACAATGACGCCAGAATGTTAGTGCTCTGTAACCTTCGTTCGGTTGAGAAACAAATGACAGAGGCAACCTACAAACCAAATTTGAGGCCCAAAACTAGCCTTTCGGACCTAGAGAGGGTTCTCTCTGGAGACTTCGTCTATGTATGGGATATGGCTTTAAGCTGTCAGCTAGATTTAACACCTTTATACAAAAATTTCTGGTTCTATTGGCGAAAGAAAGTAAGACCTTGGGCTATGGAGTCAATTTAAGAAAACGATGGAAACAAATGACTTGGTGACTTAGATTGAGAGGATAAAGGATAAGTAAGCAACAATATTTAGTTTTGATACTCGAAGTGTTCTCCTGAGAGACCAGTTGCGTCGTTTCAGGTTCATCACTTACCTTTGCAAAACCATGTTCCCTTTCAGCGTCTTCTGCATGCTTGCAAGAGCCACGCGAACTTTCTCCATGGCCGGTTCACATTCCTTTCTTTCGACATCCTCTGTGTTTCACGCAACCGTATGATCGTATCTTGCACTTCCTTTAGTTGTATCTCGAGCCACGTCACGTTTCCCTCATGAACTTATGATGTTGATGCTTCGAGGGTCTTCGCTGCTAACTGTTGTCTCAACTCTCTGTTTTCCTGGTAAAGCTCAAGAATAACGAGCTGTACTTGCTTTAGCTACTGCGACGACTCACAAACATCTGTGCCTTCAGTGTCTGTCCTCTTCCTTCTGCCCCAACTTTCTCGACTTTTACCTTTGACAGGTTCCAGCCGAATGACGTGCATGAGCAAATCTTCGGCAACTGACTTTGCGTGTAGATCATTCAAGATTCGGGTCTACCCAGCTTCCCTGTTCTTTCTTGTCCTATCCCTTCTCTAGGGTATTGGCTGTTGGGGGGATAGGGATTCCAACATCTTTCCTTCCTCCACAGCGTTTCCTGCTCCAGCCTCTGCATGGTGTGATGTTACCCTTTCCGCGGGTAGAGGGAAAACTCCTTTTGGATCCTTGGGGATTCCCCTTGTAAGCAAAAAAAGAATCCCAGTTACTTCCCAATCGTCTTAACTCCTCAACTACCAACACTTTAATTAGCAAGACATGAGATAGCTTCCTCTTCGATTGATATGCTTCAGCCTGGGCACTGTCTACCATCTCTTGGAGGCTTTGGTGTAAGAAGAAGGGTAGATTTAACGGTCTCCTTCCTGTGAAATGCATAAAAAATCTAATGTGATGCAAATGTATTTTTTCAAACCTCCCATCACAGGTGAAATATTTCCTAATTACTCCCAAGAGTTTTCAAAAAGGTTCCTACAAATATTTACTTGGAATGCCCGTCTCGACTTTCCCACCTAAACAATCTCGCTTGATGAAGTCTTCATAGAACCGCGCGTCCAAAGGAATGCCTTTACACCACCTTTAATCACACAGAGGGATCTCTGTTGCGGTCGATAGAGTTTCCTCTGTCACCTAGAAAGTGACACCTGCAATCACCGCACGGAACCCGTCGAACCTGAGTGCGAAATGCTTCGCTAGTTTCATATTGAATCCTTGGATTTTCCTGCAAAAATACATGCATTTGAACTATTCAAAGAACGCTCTGATCTATGGATCTTCATTGACCAATGCCAAGTTTTGGGGCTCGGGCTCAACATTTATGCCACTTCGCATGCCCTTCCTTATGCTCTGGGTTGTTTCCATGGTGCAATGCGTATTTGTTCCGCTCGCTGTGGATTTGGCATGGGCCCAAGGAAATAATCTTGATTAACCTGGGCTCGCGAGAAGAATTACAAACAATGCATAAGATTGGATAGCAAACAAAATGCATGCAGAACAACCAGAATTTACAACAGAGTGAGCGAGAGATGGAATCGTGCTAGGGAACACTGAATTCATGGTGACTGGGAGTTTCGAAACAAGCTGAAGATTTTCCGTACCATATCCACGCGACGAGTACACTTCGGGGTGTGTAAAATACAATTGATAAGAGCTGCAGAGTATACGTGATATGAGCGTCATGATTTTTTACTCTTTCTGACTTCATAGTGAGCTGATGATGGTCATCACACCTACTGAAGCGAATTCTATTTAACAACTTGCCTTGACCTTTGGCATGTAAAACCTTCCTTTCTGACATGACCCGAATCTTTGGGAGAAGACCCGTACCATTTACACATGTTTTTACCCTGAAATCCCTTCCCGACTCCAAGGGACAACCAACCACTTTCTGACTTCGACCCATTTGTTGTTCGGTACCTGACCTCACATGCTTTGACACATAGACCATGAATAGACTAAGACCGACTCTAACTAAAAAGAAAAATGATGACGCTAACAGGGTGATCCACTAGTAAATAAGTGGGAGGAATTCAAAATCATCATAATGTCCCAATTCTACCCTATTGGGTATGTAGAGGACCAATGGATTTGGTGGCACTAGTTCAGGTAGAGGCAGAGGTATAGTATACATGAGCACACCACTGAGTTAAGAAATATGGCCATCATGCTCGACATCTCTCCCAAGAACCTAGATGTACTCCTTAAGTATTTGGGGGGTTTACATGGTCATCTACAAAATCAGGTGATTCTCTTCAAGCTAAGGACAATGGATGAGGTGTGTGTATAGGAACAATCCCTGGAAAACATAGGCCAAAAGAAGGGGCAAACAAGTGGTTCGAAGCGTAAAGAAAACCGGGAAGCTTCCAAGGAGGGGAAGCAGAAGTGGAAAGGAGGAAAAGATAAGAAGACAACAACCACTACACATCAATGCAAAGATCCCAACAACCATTGCAATCATTGCAACAATGATGAAAACATGGAGGAAAAATGCTGGAAAATAAATCTAGAGCTGAACTCGAAGAACCATAAGAAGGACGAAAAAAAAAAGAACCT
>JASDQU010738885.1:66234-85661 GCA_032191745.1 Picea mariana
TGAACTCTGACACTGCTTGGCCCCTCTCTTGCCATAGTGTGGTCCATCTCATGCACTGGTCGTCATAGTTTCCAATAGGGTAATATTGTTCCTTGACCACATCCATAAAAAATCCTAAGTAGGCTCGAACCCATATATTCTAGAATCCTCTGTGGAAATTTTCTCCCATCAAGTTTCCCACCAATGTTTGACATGGGGGGGAGCCTTAAGGAGTGCGAAGGTGATATTTTCCCTGTCAGAGAAATTATGAACAAAGAAATAACCTTCTAACATATTTAACCATTTTTTTTGTTAAATAACCTTCTAGAAGATTTAAATACGAGAATATCAAAATTAAATTGTACCTTTAAAGTTGAGGTGCCTCCAAAGTGGTCACTTGATGAATATGTGATTGTTGTTATCAACAGGCGTTGAAGGATGTGGGAAAATTTCTCCATCGTTTCGTCCCTTTGTCGTGTGAGAGATTGCTCAAGCAACATATTAATAGAATATTCTAATCCTTCGTTTTTATTTTCTTTCACAATGGAGGGTTTCTTGGGCATGTGAGAGAAATTTTCCTGAAGAGAGACAAGCTCGAGACCCAACTTACTATACTCGGACCTCGTCAGGGACATGCACTGAAAAACGATCAAGAGTAGCCTGCTTTGATACCACTGATCTGGATTATTTTCATCATGAAATGAGAGTGGAGATATAATAAAGAAATGTATAGAGATATATCATAGATATAACCATAAACACAGAGATATAATAATACACAATTTCTATTAATGAGTGAAATGTACAAAACTATAGAAATACAGAGTGAAAGACTCGCTAGAATGGTGGCAACTTATCTCTGAGAAGAGATGTGACAGCTACTCACATTCGAAAGAATATGGTTGTTACAATGAGACTCCAAAGGAATTTTTAACACAAATAAAATTCAAAACCCTAACCCCGAAAGATGAAAAGCCAACAACTTTGTGGACCTCGTTTTGGGTAGTTTGGTGTATCAACTTCCTGGGGGTGTAACTTTGGCATATGATCTCCGTTTTGGGCATATGGTATCTCGTTGGAAAGGTATCGATGAGTAGATTCATTTTGGGGGATCAATACGAGCTTTTAGATATCATTGAGGTGATCAATCATGAAAAAACTATTTTTTAGGCCCTTAAAATGGACTCGGAAGTTTAAGAACCGAAAAACTGCTAAAAATAGTAAGTTTCCAGAAAACTATTTTGAGCCAATTGGAATAGGTAGGAGGCCACCTTTATCCACCTGGATCAATGCATGGCATATTTCTTAGCCATGTATTCTCATAACAAACCATAAAACTTGTAAATGCATCAATTCAATCAAATAATTCACATACATAGTTTGTTATCACACACATATTAAATCAAATACATTCAACAACAATACTTTAAACTTTATTAAGTAAATTTGAAATTATCTTTGGCCCCATTACATTCACAGAGCCTATGCCCATGCCTTTGGAACCCACAAAAATAAATTCTACAAAAATCCAAATCAAAAGTAGAGTCGAAGGCCCTTTATTCAATTAGAAACATCATGTTTATGATTATTCTCATTGACTTTTTGGATTTAATCTTGCCCAATTTTTCAAATTCAAATTACAGCCCTACATATTCCTAGTGTTTAATTTTTTTTAAGAAGTATGTAGAATTTTCATTAATTTCTCAAAAATTCCAAGTCTGTTGTTAAAAAATGCTACAAAACTGTGTGAGTGGGATTAGAAAAATGCATGATAAGTTTTGTACAAGTTTCATTTCAAAAAATTGATACCTTATGTTGGCGCAAAGTTGGAGATCAAGCTTCTTAGAGGTTACAAACAAAAGGACCACTATAGTCTAGTACACTGGCATATTCAACCTTCCACAAGGGAAGGAGGTCTCACCTGAAGTGCAACCGAGACTCTGTGTGATAAAGTGAATTAAAAAGGACACATCATCAGATCTAGCACATCATAACACAATTCCATAATTAAATGTAAAGAGATAATAACATCAGAAGCCTTAGATCGATAAAGACAATGAATAGTCTGTGTTGTTCAACATTAAAGTAAACACATACATTAAATAAGTTGTTAAAATAGTAACACAATTAGTAAATACACAAAACATGGCAAATCACACAAGAAAGAGACCATATATTCATCCTCAAAGTGGAAAATTTTAAGTATTCAAATAATCCATCATAAATTCATACCCTAGATTGTCATGCACAGAGTTGTTCTTCATATCCATACTTATACAATAGGATCGGTAATGAGATATTTTATCTAGACTGTTACATTCTGTGTAGTTGCAATTCTTGTTTAGTATTGATTGATAATAACAAAGCTCAAAAAACCACAACAATAGAGTAACAAACGCAGAATCAAGGGAAAACCTAGAACAAAATATTAAAACATAACATAACACTAGAGAACAAAATTGAATCGAACCCCAACCCATTACATAACTCCATCTTTTATAGATTTTCCTTGGGGCCTATTGGATTCTTGATTTCATTGTTATGCTTTTTTTATTCTGTGTCCTGGCATGCGCTCGAACATTCCAGATCTTTCCACTACTCTTCCAGTTGGTGCTTCACTCTTTTCCTTGCTGGATCACTGGAAGTTAGCTTTCCACCACTTGGAGTTCTTGTTGCTATGTTCTATTGTTCCACAAAACTTTTATAAATTTGCAAAACTTGGAGTTCTTAAAAATGAAGGGCACAACAAGCCCTGACCACAACCTTTTACTCATATCGAGTTAATGTTTTTCTAGTTTTATATAGTCACCTTCAAACGAAGGGCCCAAATCTAGTACAATTTGTAGTGTTTGCTATCGAAAAATGATCATATTTCTCGACTCTGTACTTCTAGTTCTGCACCAAAATAGAGGTCCTACGAAAAAATCATGTGCCACAGCTATGTTGGGCTCTATGGGTTTGGTAACCATCAATGTCTTCTACTTCAATTCCGCAAAAAAATCAAGGTGTTGGATTTTAACATAAGTCTCCTGGACTGTCGATATATGCTCCCAGAGTTATTTCTTAGCCTCCCACCGATTTTCATACAATATATATATTCTTCTTATGGAACGCCTGACCATGTCTACTTTCTTACTTCCATGTCATTTGTTTGTGTCCCCAGTTGACGTTTCTTCCCACATAATTTGATCCTTTTTCATTTGTGTTCCACATCTAATGATTAACAATTTCTTTTGGAGCAACCAATGGATGTGAATGTTGAATTTCTCCCAAGCAACCTGAACTGGACTGTGAATTCCATAACCTACGAGAGAATTGTACTCTGGAATAGGTTGGATTGGGTTCAAGCTAATTATAAGGTCATCCAATTTCCTCTTCTCATCCTCCACCTTATGAGGGCATAGTACCGGGGACCAATGTCTTCAATTTCATATCTTTAGCTACTTCTACCGACTGGCGACTTGATACAATTTTACCTTAGGGATGAATCTCAAATGCCCCTCTATTCTTGGGATTGAGAAAAGGGTGTCTGAGAGGGACATTTCTTCCTTGAAATGATGGTGAACACCTTCCCCTAATGTCTTTATCCAATATGGTTGGTTGGATTCTCCCTTAAGGAGGTCTGGATCAGGTTGGTCATCGTCTATGGCCTTCATCATTGACATATCCTCTAGCTTTCTGGGCCAACTCTTGCAAGATGTGATTTCTATGTTATTTTGAATTCATTATAAATGAAATTGACTTTGGTCGATGAAGACAATTGAAGGGATGAAATGGATTTTCACAGACATTTGAATTGACAAATATCTCAGGATTCACGTGACTGTGTGTGTCTTGGACACGGTTCCTGGCCTTTCTCAGTGATAAATAATGACATGAAGGATACTGGGGCATAAGGCCAACCATCATATAGTACGCAAGAAAATTACCAACTATTGTTTCGGAGTGTGAATGTATCCATTACCCATATGCAATATATTCCTTTGTATCGTTGTTTTTCCTTGCCTTGTTTTCCCATATGGTTTTGTCTCATGTGAGAGGATACCTATATCGATGACGACATGATGATCTAAGTTTTCCCGTCAAGCAAAGGAAAGTTTATAGTCCATACATGAAAAGTGACATGACAACCATAGTTCGAATGTTGAAAGGTGACAATAGTATGAAATAACGTCAACTCAATCCCTTGAATGTAGAAAAATCCATGACATGATTTGGGTGAGTACACACATAAGTGGAAAATTGGTAGCGAGATAGTAGATGAACTTGTGAAAGTAATGATTAGGTGAGTATTTTACCGGAAAAAGGATGTATAGTTTTTAAACTTTAAGCGATGGTGATAGGTGCAAATGTGTTGAACCTGCACAAAGTAGATCTAGCTAGAAATTGACATACACAGTTGCAGAGAAAATAGAAGAAAAGAGAAGAAAGAGAGAAAGAATGGAAGAATTCTCATTAACCAAATGAATGAATGATAATTTACACATGATATACTATGTATAAATAAACCAATGTGCACTGGAGCAGAAGCCAATGCACCATAGTGGTGGTCTAGACTGATCTAGACACACACTAGTAGTTACAGGAGTAAACTGCCACCTAGTATAGTCTCTCGAGCAATTACGTGAGTGAACTGACATCTAGTTAAGTTAACTAGTCTATCAATATTTAGTTAACTGACTAAAACAAAATGAAGTGAGGATGATATCATGGAATCATGAATAATGCACTAGTCTGGTGATGATCCCAAGAACAATGCACATTATCTAGTGATGATCCCAATGTTGCATGGTGATAATACCAATGTGGCATATAGACTCCACTCAACTGATCAAATGGAAGTGTGAACTGAAGAGAATATTCTCCCTAAAATATAGGAGATTGAATAATGACTAATAATCATAGGAAAAACACTTGGAAAAATAAATCCTAGGTGTGTGTGAAGTAACTCCAACACCCCCCTGAACATCACTATGGTGAAAATAAACAATGGGTCCTGGCAAGGAGTCCATGTTAGGTACACAAATACAAAAGATACAATGAAATAAATGAAGAAAGAGGGAAAATATCATGGGACCCCCCCCCTTTCAAATTGCAATGTATATAAAAAGAAGAATTGACAGTTGCTAGGAAACTATGTCCTTCACTCCAAGATGACTGGGTAGAGAATGGAAATTCTGCTCAATGAAGTTCTTGGTGAAGATGTTTGCAGTATGTTCTGCTGAAGGACAAAAATGCAGTTCAATGATCCCCTCGTGTACTAATTCCCATATGTAGTGCATGTGGATCTTGATGTTCTTTGTTCACTGCCTCTGAACTGGATCTCTGCAAAACTTCAGAGTGCTATGGCTATCACACCATATGATGATCGACCGATGAAACTGAATGTCAAACTCAGTGAGAAAATGTTGTATCTAGATAGCCTGAATGTTTATGTTAACTACCCCTCTGTACTGTACCTCGACTGAAGATAGAGTAATAACAACTTGCTTCTTGCTCGACCAACAGATAGGCCCGAAACCAAGACTGACTGGGTAACTAGATGTGGACTTTTGATGAATGCTATTGCTATCCCAGTCAAAATGAGAGAACCCGATGAGGTCCAATGTAGAGTATTTTGAATAGTGAATCCCAAAGGTGACGATGCCCTGTATGTATCGAATGATACACTTTGAATATTTCCAATAAGTCTCATGCATCTTCTTCATGAACCTGGAGACTTATCCCACTGCACATGATAGGTTTGGTCTGGAGTGTGTGAGATACAACAAGCTCCCCTCTAGCTATATGTATAGTATACTTTCAACCAATGGAGTGTCCCCGCCATCCTCATTTTTGACCCCTGATAGGAAAGGAGTCAGGGTAAACTTCCTGTCTATCATGTGAAATCTCTTAAGGGGATCTCGTGCATACTTGGCATGAGACAGTTTAATGTTTTATACATCCTAATTGATCTCAAGTCCAAGGAAGAAGTGTAGCATACCCATGTATTTCATCAAGAACCTGTCATGTAGAATCCTCTTGACTGCATAAATTGCTGAAGTCAAGAAACCAATGATCATCAAATAATAAACATACAAAACTAGGAGTAGAAGTGAATCGACCATCTTGATCATGTAAACATTCAGGTCTAATTTAAAACATACAAAGTTCTGTGACAACAGGTAGGATTCCATCTTGGAATACCATTCCCTCGGTGCCTGATTGAGGCCATAAATGGAATTCTTCAGTTGACATACCAAAGATGAATCCTACATAAATCCCTAGGGCTGCTCCATATAGATCTCCTTAGAGAGATCACTGTGAATAAATGCATTCTTCACATCCATCTGATGGAATTCCCATCCCTTGGATGCCATAATGGAGAGTGACAAACGTATGGAATCCATCTTTGCTAATGCAGCGAAGGTCTCATCATAGTCAATGGAACTTGCTGAAAGCCTTTGGAAGCAAGCCTAACTTTGTATCTGCTAATCTGTCCATCCGCTGTGCTCTTGGTCCTGTAGACCCATCTGCACTTGACAAGTTTCCTTACTAAAGGAAGGGGAACCATATCCCAAGTCTGGTTCTCGAGGATGGAGTTGTACTCCTCCTGCATGACTTATTCCCAAAAGGGATTTCCAACAGCCTCGCCATAAGATAGTGGATCTGAAGAATGAACCAATAAAATATGCCTGGGTGGAAATGTTTCAATGGAAGTGAGTGCAAGAGTAGGCTCCTTGAAATTAGATCGAGTCCTCCTAGTATCATTTGGATCCCCAAAAAAATCCTATGCATCCTGAAGAGTAGTCTGGGCCCACTTGGGCTTCAACTCTGGTTCTACATCTACATCTACTTGCACTGACTCTACATTTGACTATACTGACTCTGCATCTAGTTCATTTGAATCCTATGAATAAGAACTCTAATTTGAAGAAGATTCAGCATGTGCATGCTCATCATCTCTGACAGTCAGTGGAAGAATAAAAATGTTTGCATGCGGCTACTGAGGTACATGCGAGACACTTTCCTTGAATTGGACACTAATTTCAATGATGAACCAGTCTAAGGAAAAATCAACGAGTCTGTATCCCTTCACACCATCTGGGTATCCAACAAAGATACACTATGTGCTCTGTGGATCAAGTGCCTTCCTCTTATAAGAGGAAATCTTGGCCCATGCACGTGAATCGAAAATACAGAAGTGTGTCACTTTCTCTTTGAGGCCGCTCCAAGCCTCATAAGGGGTCGTATCCTTGAAAAATCTATGGGAAGATATGTTTTATATGTAGGTTTCACAATTAAGTGCTTCAACCCATAATCTCTATGGAAGTAACTTTGCATGTAGCATGCAAGATGCCATCTCTTTTAGATATCTATTTTTCTGCTCAACAACTCCATTTTGCTGTGGAGTATAGGGAACTATGTGTTGCAGTTGAATCCCTACCGCATGAAAAATATTTTGTATCTCATTTTTGACATACTCCCCCCCATTATTTTTTCGGAGGAATTTGATTTTGTTTCTAGATTGTATCTCAACAAGGGATTTGAGATATTTGATGTGTTGAAAGACCTCTGATTTTTTCCTGAGAAAGTAAATCCATGTAAAGCATGAGAAATCATCAAGAAAAGTGAGCATGTACCTTTCTTTATTGATTGATGGATGTGGAAAAGGTCCCATGAGGTCACTATGGATCATATATAAAGGAGAGGAAACCTTCTGAGTCTTTCCTTTGTCGAATTTCTCTTGAGGGTGTTTTCCAAGAACACATCCCTCAAAAATTAATTTGGAGAAGTGGATGTCAGGTAGACCATCAACTATTCCCTGCTTTCTAAGTTGTTTCATATATCTGAAATTTAAATTCCCGAACCTTTCGTGGCATATCCTACTGCTTTCATCAACATGGAAAAGAAATAAAGAAGAATCTGGTTCAATAAATTTATAAAATGTATAGAGTCTAGATTGATGATTTACCTCATCGGTAACAACCCTGGAATTGGTTTGCATGTCATAGATATCCACTGCATCAGGTGTGAATATGAATCTCTTTCCAGTGCCAGATTTAGTCATTTGACACATGGAGAGAATATTGACGGAAAATTTTGGAAAGTGAAACACATTCTCGGAGCTTCCATTTGTGAGTTCAATTATTCCTTTTCCGGTGAGCTCGAATGGAGATTTGTCCCTCGTCATAATAGGAGGACCTTTTCATGCATCCGATCAAGATTTTTTTTTTTTTTTTTTTTGTGTGGAATCCATGTGGTGTGATGCACCTGAATCTATGATCCAAGCATCAGGAGAGGAGTTGATGGAAATCAAAGCATGGCTAAAATTGCCTTTCTTGGGATTCTGATATTCTTTCTTCTTCTTATTGGTAACCTCGGGGATTTGATCTCCAAGGTTGTTTTGATGAATTATTTGGGTCATTAGATCTATCTGTTTTTGAATACATGCAGATTCTGGATGGAATCCTTTATGGCAGTAAGTGCATTTCTCCCCTTTTCTTCCCTTTCCACCTTTGGATCCAAAGGCATCGTTGAATGGTTTTGATTACCCTTCCTTATTCGGATTTGCATGTTCTTTCCTTTTGTATTTATATTTATATTTTTTATATTGATGACTACTGCCATCTTACACAGTAAGTGCATGTGCCTTTGGGCCTTTGATTTTTCTCATGTTGATGAGCTTTTTCTGCTCTTGTGTCAGAGATTCCATAAACTCCTCAAGAGAGGGAATCTTCGAGGTGGCTCCAGAGGTGAATATAAGTGAGTGATATGTGGATAAAAAAACTGAGTATTCTGGACCAAGTTTAGAGAGAATGGTGAGAACCATTTGTTTCCCCTCCTTATATTTATCGACCTAGAAATCCTTGAGTAGTTGCGATAACAAATCCTTATATTTGGTAAATAAATCTTGGAGATTGTCGAAGATTTTTGGATCCATTGTAAGAAATTACACCTAGAGAATGTGTCCCCTCATATCATCCTATTTTCAAAAAATCCCTTCCATGGTGGTCCAGGCTTCATTGGGGGTTTTACAGGAGGATATGTGAAAGAGGAGTTCCAGAGAAATGAGACTGCAATTTTTTTCGAACGCTTCATTCGATTTAGATACTTGGATCTTTATATGGCTCATGTTGGTTCTATCTCTATGTTCATGGTTAAACTATAAATCCTCTCCTTCGAAGATGCATTCTCATCTTATCCTTCCATGCAAATAAATTGTAAGGTGTAAGAATGAATTCTTTTGAAAATTCCATTTTTCCGCTGTCTTCAATCTTCAGTACCTGCAAAAATAATTTGTTGTGTCTTTTCCCTAGAAGTTCGTCGGCTTTGATACCATGTAAATGTGTTGAACCTACACAAAATATGTCTATATGGAAATTGACATACATAGTTGTAGAGAAAATAAAATAAAATGGAAGCAGGAGAGAAAGAATGAAAGAATTATCATTAACCAAATGAATGAATGATAATTTACACATGATATACTTTGTATAACTCAACCAATGCACATTGGAGGAGAATCCAATGCGCCATAGTGATGGTATAGATTGATATGGACACACACCAACAATTATGGGAGTAAACTGCCACCTAGTCTAGTCTCTCGAGCAATTATGGGAGTGAAATGTCACCTAACTGAGTTAACTAGTCTATCAATATTCAGTTACCGAATGAAACAAAGTGAAGTGAGGAGTAGATTAGGGAATCATGAGTAATGAACTAGTATGGTGATTATCCCTATGACAATGTGCATTAGCTGGTGATGATTCCAATGCTGTATGGTGATAATACCAATGTGGCATCTAGATTCCACTCAACTGATCAAACTGAAGTGTGAACTAAAGAGAATATTCTCCCTAAAATATAGGAGATTGAATAATGAATGATAATCATAGGAAAATCCTTATGAAAAAGAAATCCTAAGTGTGTGTGAAGTAACTCCAACAATAGGCAGAACCAAAATGACAGGTAAAAGGGTACAAAGGGATTTTAACGACCTGCGTGATGACACAAGGGAACACGCTTCAAATTTCAACATCATTAATTATGAGAGGATGTGACTATGACATCCCTGACCACAAAGTGAATATATGAAATGAATGACTTGGATAAGAAAACAAAGAAGTAAGACATCTAAATAAATAACATGTCACCATGTATTGACACAAAGTAAAATAGATACAGAAATTGAAATCCTACTTACTAACACACTCCCGTAACTAGGAGTGTAAGGAAACTATATTTATGTAGAAGACATGATGGGCTTCAGGTGTGCACCATTCACCTATCCAGGTAAAATAAATCCATTGATTTGCGCTAATTTGACAGCTCCAAACTCAGATTTCATCAACTATAATAGGACCAAGCCAATGAATTTGGAGCTTGCCCGGATGTTTTTGATACTTGCTGTCATATAAGACAACAAAATCACCTAGTGAAAATGATTTATGCTTTATATGTCGATCATGCTAGGCCTTTTGCTGGGATTTCTCCATATCCTAATGAAAATATGCTAAGAACCCAGCTTCCTCAAGTTCCATCAATTCTTCCACCCACACAACAATGGATTCATCCAAGATCATCTTGGTAGCTTATGCAATGAATAGACTTGGGGTGAGAAAAGCAATTGTCATAATTTCTTACCAGCCATATACCAGTTGAAATGGGGTATACCTATTTAATCACTTTTTGGTCGTCCAATAGGCCCATAAAACAGCTAGAACCCACTCATCCCAATCATCCTGATTTGTAAAAAAAACCTTAATCGGCCCCATCTCCAATATTTTATTAAATGCTTCCACTGTTTTGTTGGCCCACATATGGTAGGGATTGCTTTTATTGCTATAGTTTCACTAAGAAAGTGGGCTCCTTGGTCATTGGTCAAGATGCAAGGACAACCAAACCTGGAAATAACATTCTCAAAATTAAACCATGTTGCAGTGGTCATAGAACATTCATGAACAACCTTTTCTTCAACCCAACGACTCAGTTAGTTGGTTGCAATAATTATGTATCTAGCCTTGGAATGATTAGCTACAAGATTTATTGGACCGGTGAAATCAACAACCCATTTTTCAAAAGATTGTAGTGTGAAAACATGGTGCAGAGGCAACTCATCATGATGAGATGGTTTTCCCACTCTATGACATACATCGCAAGACAAAGAATATTCCTTATCATCTTTACACACTCTCTACCACCATAGTCCTACCTGTAAGCTCTTTCGAGTAGTTGCATTTTTGCCAATGTTTCCTCCTGCAAATCCACTATGACATTCCCATATAATATCAGGTCGTTCATGGTCTAGCATATAACACCGCAAGATATTTTCCAATCCCAATTTATAGAGTTAACCCACAATCAATTGATATTCTATTGCACGAACCACTAGGTGCCTCTTCTGGGTCATGGAATATACTTATGACATAGTTGTCGTAGTCTGAAATAGGAAAATATTTGAAAGATAATCAGGAATAGCCTCAATATGAAACAAATTGACGTCCAGGAGATGGTCATGTACAAGTCCACCACTTTCTCTAGACTCTAGGAGAGATAAGTGATCTGGCCCGACATTTAACTTTCCGGGTTTAACAATGACCTCAAAAGAGAACTCCTGAAACAATAAAAACCACCTGCAAATGCGACCTTCTAACACAAGTTTTTTCACCAAATACTTCAAAGCAGAATGGTTAGTAAAAAAATTAAATAAATTCCAAGTAAATAATGCCTAAAATTTTGTAAAGAATACACCATATCCAAAACTTCCCTTTAAGTTGTGGTGTGTTGTGTTCAACTTGCGAAATTTTGTGACTAGCAATGTATATAGGATGGTCCAAGTTTCCTTCCCCTAGTTGCACATGCATGATGCCTAGAGAAACTACATAGGAATCGATATGGACATTAAATTCAACTTGTTAGTTAGAATAAGTCAACATGGGAGTAGTGCTCAATTTCTCTTTTAGTAGGTCGAATTCTTTATCATAATACTGAGTCTAACGAAACCCTTGATATTTCTTGATAAATTGTTCCAAAGGTGTTGTTATGCTTGCGTAACCCTTGGTAAATTGGTGGTAATACCCAATATGGCCTAGGGTCATGTGCAATTTATTGGCAGAGGTAGGGGAGGAATATTAAGAATAACTGCAATTTTCCCATGATCGAATAACACTCCTTCCCGACAAACATTATGCCCTAACAGATTCCCAAATGGTACACAAGAATTTTTTTTTCGTAGATTCATGGAAAATTGTAACTATCTACAATGGTCCAAAATGAAGCGTAATATCCCAACGTTCTCTTTAAGTAAGTTGTAGACAGTCTAATCATCCAGGTGTACCTCAAGGAACTTATGAATGAAATTGTGGAATGTTTCGATCACGATCTAAGAAAATATTTTTGGGGCATTCTTAATCCTGAAAGGCATAACATTGTAGGGAAATGATCCCCACTTAGTAGTGAAAGAAGTATTCTTATTATCTTCATCAACGATTCGAACCTGATGATATGTAAAGAACTGATTTGTAAATGAATATGCCTCATTTCCTGCTACTTGATCAAGTACCTCATTACTAAATGGGGTAGGAAAGGGGTCATGCACACAAGAAGCATTCAGGATTCCATAATCCACACAAACTCGACCTTTCTTAGTTTGTCTCATGATAGGACTGATCCATTCAGCCTTATCGATAGGGAAAATCATCCCAATTGTGAGCATCCTATCAATCTCCTTCTTCACTTTCTCTTTAACTCTAGGATTTAGACGATATGGCCTATGCTTGACTAGTATTTATTCAGACTTTAACTCTATCCACATCTCCCCTAAATCTCCCTTAATACCTTTTAATTTTCAAAAAATTGTAGGAAAGAGATCCTCATATTCTTGCAAAAGAGCATGTATCTCTTTTGTTGTCTATTCATCCCAATAGTCTCTAATGGATTTTAGCTTAGGGTGCTCATTAGTTCCTATATTGACTTTGTGAAACTTCAAGGGTTTGGTATAGGAACTCTAGAAATCATTTTTGATAGTATATTTAACCCCCCTATACCCTTCATATTCTCGAAATGTTAGATGCCATCGAGATCTTCTGGGTCTCTCTCAACAGTAAGACAGACCACAGGTAGTCAAGCAGAAGATGGTTAAGGACTATGATGAATGAGGAACTCATGTTCAGAACATACAATAGGAGGATGTATCTACTTAACTTCATTAACAAATTTTATTTTCTTAATATGTTGCAAAGATAAAGTGATTTCAGGGGACTTACCTGAGAATAAGAAGTCTTGACAGAATCGTCATTGAAGGGTTTCCTAGAAATCCATTTGGCATCGAGATTCCTCATGTATATACCAAGCAGTTCAAATTTGTCCCAAGGAATGAATAAAATGATGTACCCACAATTTAGAAGGTAGTTGCACAACTTCCCATACCTGAATATAGTGCGAAACATGCTCCTTCGGATCTGAAATCCCATCATATGATTCCAAAATTGATTGTTCTATATTTAGCAAAGTGAGTTGTGAAGGGGGAATAAAATGATGTTGGATATCTGAAGAGGATCGTAACACAATATCCAATACAAGAAGCCTTTGTTCTGGCAAATATTTGGCCTCTTCTTCAACCAAAAAACTAGCCAAATTGAAAGTGCCATCATACACTGGGTGTTCTATAACCTCGTATGCAATACACTTGGACACTAATAGTCGCAAAACATCATGAGAAGTTCTCATATCTTCCTTATTTCCAGTTTTCAAATGCTACCTATGAATCTTGACCTACAGATTTAATATTGTGCTAACTTACCGAGCCATCTGCAGTTGAGTTAATATAGTTCGCCTTTTGTCCTGTAGTTAGAGTATAGAGATGATCAAGGGAATCCTCTTCCATATTCCCCTCTACTAGATCCATATAGTGAGAACCTCGGTAGGGATCTAGTGGTCTGGTTAATTTCATACCATCGACTTCAAAGTTCATGATTTCCTTCTTAAGATATATAACAACATAGTTCTCATAATCCCAATAGATGCCCAATAAATCTGGCTATGGGTTCTTCTCCCCTATGATTTCTATAACCTTGAAATTTGTCATTGTATTGACTCCCTCTAAGTCCATTGGAACATTCTACAACCTCACAATATGATAGATACAATACTGATTGGCCATCTGCAACTAAATGGGCAAATAGACCAGCTTGGGATTACCCATGGCTTCTCAAGTTTTCTTTGGTAGTATGTTGACGTCAGACCCCAAATATAACATAACATCATTAATTTCATAGTCGACAATGTGAGTATTTAGTCTAAATTCTTGTTCAAATCTCTGCTTCCTTCTGTATATTCTACCTGTATGTATTTCGGGAAGGAGCAATAATAAACTCTTCGGGGTTCGCTTCAATCTCTAAAATACCCTTGAGCTTGTTCTGAAACTCCTTGGTGTGTTTTTTGTTATCCAAAATATCATAGAGTAAGAAGAGCCATAATTAAATAGTATGATGGGGTCTCCTTAGAGGATCTTTCTCTACCACACAATTCTCCATAAGTTTAGTTCGAGTATCATGGCTTGAGTCTGCAGGTATTGGTATTACAAGATTAGAAATCTGTCGGAATATCTCAACAACATCCTTAAAGAATTTTTTTTTCTCTAGGGGGTCATATCTAACATCTTTTGGTATCGCCTAGCGGATCTTACATGGAGTCAATTTGTCAACATCAACATTGTTCCTTGTTCCTCCTCTAGTAATAATATTAATATTGGGTTCTTTGTCCTTAGTGACAGGTCGAGGCTCTGAGTTTATCAAATTGGCGTCTCATTGTCTTGCGTGATCCTACCACTTTGAGATCAACTAGGGACAATCCTCAATGGCATGGGTGTTTTTCCTATAATGGACACATTAAGGAAGTCTTAGAAGAGGACAATATTGAGCGAGATGTCCCTTCTCATCACATTTATAACACTGAGCTATCCCTCTTCCACCAGTTTGTCCACCTATGAAACCTCCACTACTTCTACTTCCTTCTCCAAATCCTTGAGGAACTTCATCAACCCTAAAGGAAAACCAATCTAGTCTATCCACAAGAGCATCTAGAGCACAACATTGTTTGGTGGTGTGAGTATGTGACCCACAAAATTTATAGTAGATTGTGTTTGTAATTGGGGTGCATTTTTTTAGGATTCGACAATGTCGAGGGGGATTCCCATGGATTCAAAAAATTTCACAGTATTCATTATTTTGATTACCCTAATGGTTTGGGAAGGCATGGTATTGTGCTGGGCCATGGAAAGGTGCACCAACTATGACTTGCAGAACTCCCCCCGATGGTCCCAATGGTGGGGGTTCTATCGATTGCGGAGGAGGGCCTACACCCCTCAGTCCAAGACATTTCGTTGTTTTATGCCCCTCAATGTAAGAACCAGTACACCAGAATTGAGGGTGGTATGCTCTAGGAATGGCCAATTATTGAATATTATTATTCAAGGAAGAAATATGGCCTTGCAGTTGCATAATATTATAGTCATTGGGTGGTCTTATTATCCGCAAGCTGCTAGGATATCCCAACATTTCCTCAATTTTCATGGTTTGTTCTAGGGATTCCCCCAATGTAATTATCTGATGTTGGGTTAAGGGAATCCGAGTTAATGGTTAAAGTTTGTGAATGAATCATTCCCGTTGGTGGTCTTCATGAATGAGGTTGTCCAATTTCCCTATTTCATATTTTAACCTTTGGTTATTCTCCCAGGAAGATTCCCCATCTCTTTGTTTGATTTCTCGTAGTTCAAAAAGACATTGTTTCTTATATTGGGGTAGTTTAAATTCAACAATAAATTTGTGTTTAAATTGTGGTAAAGGAAATGGTTTCCCCTAGGGATTACCTAGTCTGATGGATTTCAAATACCATTTTAATGCCTGACCCCTTAGCGTAGTCTGAAACTCAACTAGTTTATTAGAATCTAAAATCTCACGAGACCACCAGATAGCCTCACAAAGGAACCAATGTCGTTCCACATCCTCTTCCCCTTTACTCTATAATTTTAGGTATTAGATGAGGGATATGGCGTGTTGATGTGCCATGGGAGGAGTTGGGGACCCTATCAAGAGATATCCTAAAGGTCCTAGTTGTGATAACACTAGATAACTTATTAGTCTACTACTGCTACTACCACTTGAACTGGTTGGACTAGAATGAGGAGGAATGAGAGAACTTATGGGAGAGTTTATTGTAGAATTTACCAGATTGGAATATTGTGTTGAGGGACTAGGCGATCCAAGGCCGGTTCTTGTGTCTTCCAGATGGGATTATATAACCTGGGGGTTCGCATTAGGATGCCATATCGTATCAAATCCTTTCACATCTTCAGGCACTATGGGATTTGGTTCTCCCACAAATTATGCAGAGGTTTCGGATGCGTCTTTTTCCTCAATGGTGACTTCGATATTGATTATTTCTACTGAGAGTTATTCACCTTGACAACTCTCTCTAGAACTCTCACCTTTCTCTCTGAACATCTCCTTTACCCATTGGTTGAACAACCTTCCACGCGTCTGCAACTCTCTTAACTTATCTAACTCTCTTTTATAACTCTTCTCCAAGAAGGTCTCCTTTTGTGACTAATCTAATCTCTTCATCAAGTTTTGCATATGGTCTCGCCACCTCGTTCCAAGCACCACAACCCTTTTCTGAGCCCGCTTGTCTCTGAAAATATTCTCACGATGAAACCCCATACCTCAAGAAATTTTGTATCCTAAATCATGGATCCTCGCATAGATCACCTGCCCCTCATGCACAAAGGGTTTTACTCATCCATTTCAACCAAAGGAAGTTGTAGCATTCCTTCTTTCACCAACAAGATCTTCATCCACAACAAAATTTCTCTTAGTAATCTCCCTCAAGCTCCCTCGTAAAATACTTCTTATTCCTTTGAGAATGACTGATGATTTTCTATGAAAAATTCAATGGTCTGTCCTTCCAGGGTAGTTTGGACCCAAAATTACACAACTCGATAAATCTGGTGATCCAACTTGTGAAGAGCAATAAGCTTCTCAATCGTCTAATTAAATCTTTTCTTGACACGATCTTTAAATTCTGTCACTTCTTATAACCAGTCGAGCCACTAGTGGAACTCTTATTGGAATAATATCTAGAAGATCTCATTTTGATCAATGGATGGTTCTGAATAGAAGACTACATCCTTCAAAACCCTCAATTTTTTCTTTCGTAACTCAGTTTCTTGAAATGTAAACTTGTCACACCTTCTTTCCCACCATTTTTCAATGTTAAACTTAAATATGTGATGTTGCATCCTCTGAAAAATTTCTCAGAAGTTAGTTCACAACAATAGAACCATTTTGTTGGCACAAATTTGGAGACCAGGGTTCTCAGAGGTTACCAACAAAAGGACCGTTTTAGTTTAGTGTGTTGGCATATTCAACCTTTTGCAAGGGAAGGAGGTCTTACCCGAAGTGCAACCAAGAATTTGTGTGATAAAGTGAATTATAGAGGACACAACATCATATCTATCACATCATAGCACAGTTCCATACTTAAATGTAAATATATCATAGCATCAAAAGCCTTAGATCGGTAAAGACATTGAACAATCTGTGTTGCACAACATTAAAGAAAACACATACATTACATAAGTTGTTAAAACAACAAAAAAATTAGTATATATAAAACACATGACATATTACACAAGAAAGAGACCATATATTCATCCTCATAGTAACAAATTTTAAGTATTCGAATAATCCATCATATATTCATACCTCAGATTGTCATACACATAGTTGTTCTTCATATCCAGACTTATACAATAAGATCAGTAATGAGATATCTGATCTAGAATATTACATTTTGTGTAGTTTCATTTCTTGCTAAGTAATGATCAACAACAACGAAGCTCAAAACCCCACAACAATAGAGTAACAAACACAAAAGCAAAGGAAAACCTAGAACAAAAACTTAGAATAGAGTAAAACAATAGAGAACAGAATTGAACCAAACCCCAACCCATTACATAATTCCATGCTTTATAACTTTTCCTTCGGGATTATTGGCTTCTTTATTACGTTGTTACACTTTCTTGATTCTGTGTCCTTCTGGCATGTGCTCGAATGTTCCATATATTTCCGCTGCTCTTCCAACTGACGCCTCACTCTTTTTCCTTGTCGGTGCACTGACAATTAGCTTTCCACCACTTGGAGTTATCACTGTTGTGTTCTATTGTTCCACAAAATTTGGCAGTCTTCAAAACAAAAGGGCCCAACATCTTATGTTAGTATATTTCTATGTCTCTGGCATAACCCGTATATCAAAATTCCCAAATTTTCCTCATTTTGCTATCATATAATTTTCCAAGTTTATAACTTTTGTTTTTCACCAAAATTCATGAAAATTGCCTTGTTTCAATAAAATGCATGCCCAATGTTTATATATTGTCCAAATTGAGTGATTCAAATTGGAGAATGTGTATTTTTTCATTTCACACATTTCTATATTTCCATGTGTTCAATTTGAGGTTTAAAAGTTAAGTTTGTGAAAGGTAATTCAAATTCTGCTGATTTTTTACACAATGTGTGAATTCTATGAATCCTAACAAAAATGCATGCCAAATATTCCACATGAATGATATACCGAATATCTCCTCATTTTTCTGTAATTTTATATGTTGGGCACATAGTTTTCCTTAAAACATCTCCTATGACACATGCACACAATCATCGCTTAAAATGTAGACAATCATTTACTAATCATCCCTAACACTATTTTTCATATTCAAATTACAACCCTTGATATCCCTAGTGTTTACAAAAATGTGTCAAGGATATATAATTTGCATTAATTTCTCAAAATTTCAAATCCACTATTAAAATAGACTATGAGTGGGCTTAGAAAAATGCATGCCAAGTTTCACACAAGTATCTTTTTGAAAATGTTATGCCTATATATCAAATTCCCAAATTCACCTCATTTTGTTGACATAAAATCTACCAAGTCGACAACTTTTGTATTTTTCACTAAAATTGATGAAAATTGCTCCGCTTCACTAAAATACACACCCAAGGTTTATTTCTTGACCAAATTGAGTAATTCAAATTGGAGAATGTTTATTTTTTCTTCACACCTTTCAACATTTCCATGTGTTCAATTTGAGTTTTAAAAGTTGTATTTGTGAGAAACTACTCAAATTCAACGCAATTTTTACAAAATGTGCAAGGCCTATGAAGCCTAACAAAAATTCATGCCAAATATTCCACATGCACAATATAATATAAATATCCTCATCATTCTATAATTTTCTATGTTGGGCACATAACTAGTGTCTTACATTTCCTCTATCAATCTCTAAATGCATGAAATTTGCTTTCAAAATTGCCCTTTAAAACATACACACAATCATCACCTAAAATGCACACAATCATCACTTAATCAACATTGACACTATTTTTCACATTCAAATTGCAACC
>JASDQU010738885.1:145664-155774 GCA_032191745.1 Picea mariana
GCTGATTTTTTACACAATGTGTGAATTCTATGAATCCTAACAAAAATGCATGCCAAATATTCCACATGAATGATATACCGAATATCTCCTCATTTTTCTGTAATTTTATATGTTGGGCACATAGTTTTCCTTAAAACATCTCCTATGACACATGCACACAATCATCGCTTAAAATGTAGACAATCATTTACTAATCATCCCTAACACTATTTTTCATATTCAAATTACAACCCTTGATATCCCTAGTGTTTACAAAAATGTGTCAAGGATATATAATTTGCATTAATTTCTCAAAATTTCAAATCCACTATTAAAATAGACTATGAGTGGGCTTAGAAAAATGCATGCCAAGTTTCACACAAGTATCTTTTTGAAAATGTTATGCCTATATATCAAATTCCCAAATTCACCTCATTTTGTTGACATAAAATCTACCAAGTCGACAACTTTTGTATTTTTCACTAAAATTGATGAAAATTGCTCCGCTTCACTAAAATACACACCCAAGGTTTATTTCTTGACCAAATTGAGTAATTCAAATTGGAGAATGTTTATTTTTTCTTCACACCTTTCAACATTTCCATGTGTTCAATTTGAGTTTTAAAAGTTGTATTTGTGAGAAACTACTCAAATTCAACGCAATTTTTACAAAATGTGCAAGGCCTATGAAGCCTAACAAAAATTCATGCCAAATATTCCACATGCACAATATAATATAAATATCCTCATCATTCTATAATTTTCTATGTTGGGCACATAACTAGTGTCTTACATTTCCTCTATCAATCTCTAAATGCATGAAATTTGCTTTCAAAATTGCCCTTTAAAACATACACACAATCATCACCTAAAATGCACACAATCATCACTTAATCAACATTGACACTATTTTTCACATTCAAATTGCAACCTTTTATATTCTCACTTTTCACAAAAAATTATAAGGATGCAGAATTTGCATTAATTTCTCAAAAAATTCAAGTCCATTGTTAAAACATGCTACAAAAATATGTATGTTAGCTTATAAAAATGCATACCAAGTTTCATACAAGTTTCCTTTTGGAAAAGTCATACCCTATGTCTATGTCTGTAGATTTCTATGTTGATGACAAAACCCATATATTAGAATTCTCAAATTCACCTCTTTTTGTTGGCATAACATTTCCCAAGTCAATAATTTTGTATTTTTCACTAAAATTGACAAAATTGCCTTGCTTCATTAAAATGCACACCTAGGATTTATTTCTTGACCAAACTGAGTGATTTATATAGGATAATACGTATTTTTTAATTTCACACCTTTCTACATTTCTATGTATTGAATTTAAGTTTTAATTTCACACCTTTATATTTTTGAAAAAAATAATTAAATTTTACCCACTTTTTACACAATGTGTAAAATCCACTAAGCCTAACAAAAATGCATTCCAAATATTTCACATGCATGATATAAGGAAAATATCATATTTTTATATAATTTATTATGATGGGTCTTATATTTCTTTGAGTCATCTCTAAATGCATGTAGTTTGACTTTAAAAGTGCCCTGTAACACTATTTTTCACATTGAAAAAAAATGCACACATGTCACTTAAATAAGTGTAACACTATTTTTCACATTGAAAAAAAAATGCACACATGTCACTTAAATAAGTGCCCCGTAACACTATTTTTCACATTGAAAGAAAATGCACACATTATAAAAGTTTATCTAAATTCTACATTCAATTATCTATAGTTTTTTTGACCTTGTACCATGACTCACTTCTATATTATATTTCACTCAAAACAAAATCGTCTTTAGTTCCGCAATTCAAGAAAATGCATGTCAATATCTTAAAAAACACAAGCCTAGGGCAAAGTAGGTATGACCAAGTCTTATAATATGAACTAGAAGTACATGTGAGTCTCCCAAACCTACGATTGATTTCAAATGAATGCGTGATATATTACTTATTTGTGTCTGATATTGAGTGTGTGTTTTTGTATTCAAGTTAAAGTACCTTATAAAACAATTTATTCACGTTATAAATTTTGTTATTCTTTATAAAAGTTTAAGTATAAGTTTGTAAAATAATTGTACTTTATATGATATAGTGTATTGATAATTTCATTCACTTCATTAACCTATATACCTTAAATCTATTAAAAAAACTTAATTTGAGCATGCATTCCTCAACATGCATAATCAAAACCAATTCCTGGCTAATTGAGCAGACATACAAAATTACAGTGAATAGGCTTGTTGTTCATGATTTTAGCTCTGAACCCATACAACCATGGCTGCAATTCAAATAGGGGAATTCTATACCATGTCAGTAGTTGAAATACGGGTGTCCTCTACCATGGTAGTAGTTGAAACAAGGGGGTTCCCAAGATGATAGGTTCATAGTGAAAACATTCCAAGAGTGTGTTGATCCATGGAGAGATAAAAAAAATTTGACCAATAGGTATGATAAATATCTTGAGAGTGGTAGAAGTGTATGATTTTATTTTTGGACATAATAATTTTCAACATTAGGATATAGATGATGACATTGTTAATTATGATGTTGGGGCCATGTAATTGATAGTTTTTGGAAAGAGGGTTTATTTGGACCTCGATTTGGTTTCCAAAGCAACAAAAAATTGATGTAGAGGGAGAGCAATGTTTAAACCCCCAAAACTAGAAAAGATTGAGATGACCATAAAAATTTGTGGGGAAAATGTATATGTTCATAGTAATGGTTTAAAAATGAAAAAAGTTCCATGGAGAATATAAAAAACCTTGATTTAGATTGTACTTAGGACCATTATGAATCATCACAAGAAAGACATTTCGAGTGACTACATGAGGTTGGTCATACATTGGGTTGAACATAGTGCCATAGCTGTCCCTCATCTATTGGATAAGAAATTTCATTTTTCCATGCAAGAGAGTCAAATGAACAGGGTTAAGTTGAGTTTCTTAGGAACATTGCAAAAAATTATTGATTTATAACGGCCCCTTGCTATTCAAATAAATATTATTAAAAATTACATTAGGAGATATAAAATGAAGAAAAGTAATGAGGAAGTACTTGAGCAACATCCGAAGGATAGTGTGGAAGGCGTGGGAAATTCCAATGATTTAGGCACCCTTGAAGGAGTTACTTCTACCATGTATTTAAAAGAAGTACCTGGATAGTGTTCAGGGAAAATGTGGAAGGTGTAAGAATTTTTAATGGTTTAGTCACCCTTGAAGAAGTTTCTACTGCCATGACTTCAAAATAATTGCATGGATATGAAAATAAAGCTTAGGGGTAGTAAGTTATGGAAAATCATTTGGAGCCAAGTAATGATATTTTTTCCATTCCTCTAGAGACTTTATTTGATAAAATTCCTCCTCGATAATCAACACTTGATTACAATGCCTCAATTACATTGTTTTAATGCCTCCAATATTACTTTTACATAGTCCAACATATATTTTTGATGATATATTTGCATTTTTTCTATTTGATAAAATGGTGCATTTCAAAGAACTTGCTACAATGGAGGATACTTCCTTTATATATAACTTGAAGGAAATGTGCAAAGAAAATGATAACAATATAGTTGAATTCCTGAAACATATTATAAAGATACAAAAAATAGTTGCGGATCATACAAAAAAGGAAACATAATCATAAAACAGGGAGATTATCATTACAGATTTATCTAGTGAAGTAGTTAGAATTCAATCTAATTGATTCAATGTATGCACGTTTTCACGATGCAAAGAATAAAGATAAAGAAAATATTAGCAGACTTGAACATGATTTGGAAAATAGATCAAAGGTTTTGAATATACCTCCATTAAACAATATAGTTGGTCCTGACATTAAAGCTGTCAAAAATTTGAAGGAGAAAGAAAAATTAATTGAAAATTTAAAGGTTGTGATTTAACATAAATTAAAAGAGGACCAAGACAAATATGAAAAGAATATCGTATAATTTAATACAAGAGTGAGAAAATTGAATAAAACCATTGATAAGTAAGATGAAATGTTGAGAGGTAATAAATTGGAAAGGATTTCTATAGCGCTCAAGGTTAAAGCAATCTATGAAGAAGAGGAACGTGATAGTGAACAAGGTGGTAAGGGTAAAGAAATTCAATAAGAATAAGAAATTGATATTGAATAAGGCGGCAAGGGTAAAGCTAAGGGTAAGGTAAGTCTATGAGTAAGGGTAAAGATAAGGGCATTCCTACATGTAAAGTTTCCTAAATTAATGTGGAAAAGTCCTTACAATATTGAGAGAAGTTTTTGCAAGAAAGTACTGCACTAAGGATTGCTCGAGGTGATATTTTTCCTCATCATGTAGAATTGAATAATTGAATGAGAAGGTAGTCAATAAAGAAGCAAAGATTATAGATCTCAATTGAAAACTCTTGGAGGACCAAAAAGAAAAACATTTGGGATGCAATATGGAGATACACAACCTAAAATCCCAAATTACGTATTTGTAGCATAAATTACAGAGGCTCAAAGTTGAGATGGTAGCAATTATATTTCCTTCGAATGAGAAAGAGCTTAAGGAATATGACATAGAGAGGGAAGTACAACAACTCACTAGTTGATTAGATGAAGTTCAATCATAGAATTTTTTTACAAAGAGAGATCTCAAAAACAAGGAAAAATAACACTTGGAAAAGTATAAGAAGAATGTGGAATTGTTGAAGAAGATGTCAAAAGGAAAAACTAATTTTCATACTAATTTGCAAAATTATGTAAAGGAAGTTAAATACCTAAAACAAAAATTACGACATGTACCTCCTATAGTTCCTGAAGAATTAGAGGCTTTTAGAAAATTCAAGAGAGATTAGATTGAATCTTCTTCTTCTCAAGAGGAGGGCTTGCAAAAACCTCCCAGGTAGCATAGAGTTAAATAATAGAAAAACTTATAAATGGTATCTATCTAAATACAATTAAAGGTGTAATATATATCATTATTTCAACAATTAATCAAGAATATATATTTTTTGATGCAATTAATGAATTCAAGGCCATTTATATTCCTCATTTTATTTATTCTTAATGGACATATGTGATTGATAATTAATTTTTTTTCCTTTGAAAAAATTGTAATTTTACTATTGAAAAATATTACACTATTAACATGCCTTTTGACATTCATTACACTTCCAAAATTACCAGAGTACTAATTACCTTAACATATCACAAATACACATTTCAAATAAACTCCATATCTTAAAAAGGAGCTTCCTACAGTCCTCCAAATAACATATCCAACATAATGCCACACACAAAACTAGTAGTAAACCTAAACAAGCCACAAAAGATTTTAATAATCCTATATTTATTCACTAAAATTGATGATTGCATACAAAGTACAAATAGATATTCAAACCCCTATTGAAATTGCATTACAAAATATTAATGCCTTAGAAAATAGATGTCCTTTTGTACATAACAACTCCACATGTAACATAAATGTTACCATAGTAGAATAAATTTTGAATATGGAAAAATATTGGGAAATGATTAGTGCATCATAATATTCTTTCACCATTTTGCATACAATGTAGCTTTATGATCATCTTAGATTTTTATTTTCCTTGTCTCTTAATTGTTCCAACAACCCAATTTTTATATTATTCTTAGTTTCCATCATTTGAATATCAACTACTACTCCTTGAATTTCTCATTTTCATCACTTTGTCCTACCCCATTTGTTGAGGATGAAACACCCATTTTACTATGAATCATAGTTTCCATACTACTTGAATTTCTCATTTTCATCACTCTGTCCTACCCCATTTGTTGAGGATGAAACAACCATTTTACTATGAAGCATAGTTTCCATAATTGGCATGTTAATAGTAGTTGCTCCATGCTATAAATGTGTTTCCATGATCTACCTTACCTCATTTCTTGAGGATGAAACATCAATTCTACTATTATTTTTAGCTGCCACCATAGGTATGTGAACAAAAATCACCCCTTTCATTTCCTGGGTTTTGAATGGTCTATGTTGCTTCTTTTATCAATGATTAAACAACATGAGTTTTACTGTTATTATCATAAAAAATAATTAGGGTATCAACAAAAACTACTCTTTCATTTGTTGTGTTTGATCACTTTGACTTGGCTCATTTCCTAAAATCAACAAGATTGACAAAGTCAGAGTCGAAGCAAAATATGTAATTTACACAAATAATCTAGTTCATAATGATATATGCAATAAATTTAATGAACATAATGCTCATCAGTGGAGGTAAATCCACACTATTTTTTTTTCTAACATTAATTTTTTCCTTGTGCTTTCCAAAGTGATGTGATTCATAATAATCCTCTTCACCTTATTTGTTTATTGACCTTGATCTTGGAAGAAAATTATTGAATTATGAGGACATATTAATAGTTAAACCATACACATTATGTGTCCTCACACTATAAAATGAAAATAAAATTAGATACCATTTAAAAGTAGGTTATACTTATTTTTGTTGGTGTAATCAATGGTTTATTAGTGTTTTGGTCATGATTCAAAGAGTTGTTTCACTTATTGAGAAGTGACCTTGGGGAAACATGATGCCAACAATGTTGTAGTTTCCTCATTCAGTGGATTTATTGAATTATCACATTCAACATGAATTTGACTTCTAATATCTGAAGGAAGGAATCTTCTTTATCTAAACTTTGGAAAGTACTTTCTGACTTCATAACAAGCTTGAAAAATTTATCTCTCATCTCATTTGCAAAACACATTTTGTCACGTTCAAATGTGTTTCTATACTTATAACAAATCCTCTTTCTCCTCCTTGGTTGCTATTCAAAATTTTCATTTCCCTATTCTTATGATCCATTACTTCATTAATTAGTTACCCAAAGTATACAGATGGATAGACCTAGCCATATTCAAAGTATGGCTCCCTTGGACATGCATATAAGGAATCATCTCAACGCCTAAACAACAAGAGCACAACCAAATCCACTCACTGAAATGATTCTAACCATATAATGATAACTACTAAAAATATTTATCATAAATGAAATGATACCACCATTATGAAATACATAATACTATGAATTTAACATAAATTTACATACCTTTTCTCATATGCTTATTTATCATCCCCTTTACACACTTGTAGTTGCAACACATGGAATTCTTTATAACACTTTCACATCCTCACCAACTTTTATATTTTTCTATCTTCAATAAACTATAAACATGACATTTCGACGCAAATAGTTACTAATATTTTTATTCAAATTAGTAACTAATATTTTTATTCAAATTACATAAACTTGAGAGCCAATTTCACTACCGTGCCATCATAAAATCATCATTTATTATTAGTTAATCGATCCACATAAAAAATATTGGGAATGTTAACATAATTCCGTCATGTTGAATGAGGATCTGGTCTGATGTTGATTCATTTGATTTCTCATAGTTAAGATCGTTGGATTTTATAATGGTATGGTTTCCTAAGATTACATGCAACCCCAAATTTCTCCATCTCCTCCCAAAGTTGAGAATTTTTTTCTAAATGCCTCTCCTTGGATGAAATTTGTAGTAATATCGTGAAATTATTTGAATTTCATGAAATATGTTTAAAATAGTTCTAATTCCAGCATGGCGAGCATAATATACATGCTTGGACATTGAGATAGTAGTAAGTTGTAATTTGGAAGCACATGTTTCATTAGGTATGAGTTAGTTAAATACTAATAATATTCATTTATAATTAAAAATTGATTATGAAAGAACACACCTTTTCACCATTTGTTATATTCACAGGATGGTTCTTCTTAGCATTCAATTGTCTAGTAGATAAGGTTGGTTGAATGTCTATAATACATTCATCCAAATTTTCTTCCCATTCTTTTCTTGGTTCCAAAGAATGATTCAACTCCTAATGTTTTAAATCAAAGTAAGATTAAAAAAGTAATAACAAGATATAAAAATAAATGTAAACTTCTAATAAATATGTATAGCTTACTAGGAGAAAGTTTGGTGACATCACATAGAACTCATGAACACTACATATAGTATCTCCTTCTTGAATCTTGATTTTATCTATAACCATGTCTATAAATTTTTCATGGCGTGTACACCAAGGAAAAAAAATATTTTCCATGGGGGAAAAATATTATTACATACTAAACTACATATGGCCACTAGATCATGACACTCAAACAAATTCATTTCCACTACCCTTCCATTTACCATCAAGATCCCATCTTGTGAAATCTTGTTTATCTATTTCGTTAAGTTCTTTTCATTTTTAGGATCAATAACATGTGCTAAAACCTATTTATATTCTTCCTTTCCATCCCATTTTAAAAGGCTTACACAAGGCATCAAACCACTATCTTCCAGTAACTCAAATAATATCTCATATACCTACCCACCTCGATCATAATCTACACAATATTCATTACTAAGTTTGAAAGAAACTCCAATGACTCTATGATTCATATTTAGGAGTGGAACAAACTTATTAACAGACTGAATACAATAAACACAGAGATATGAAGAATAACACAAATATCCAGTGAGCAATATCTTCTATTGAATATGAAATAGGATGAAACTGTAAAACTGCATAACTGAAACACTTGCTCACATGGTGGTAGCTATCTCTGAGAAGAGATGTGGTTGCTACACGCATCTGTCTGAGCACAATGGATTACAATGAGGCTCTAGAGGCATTTTTGATATTACTCATGAATTCCAAAACCCTAAACATCCAAAAACCTAACCCTAGAAGGTGAAATGAAAAAAGTCATGTGGGCCCCTATGGGTAAGTTGGTACCTCAACTTCCTAAGGTTGTAACTTTTGCATACGATCTCCATTTTAGGTGTGTGATAACCTGTTGGAAAGGTATTTCAGAGAGCTGTGTATTTCGCCATAAAAATCTAACTCCATCTATAGTTTGACTGTGGTGAGCCAAAGAAACAATGTTTAGGGCCCCAAAACGACCCTCGAAGTACAACAAGATGTGCTGACATGAAAACATACAAAACAAGTCAATTGGATTAGGTGAGAGGCCACCAGTATCCACCTGGAGGATGTGTGGGGATTCATACAACCTTAGAAGTGTAGAACCCACAATTACAAAAAAGTACAGAATAACATGTTGAACAAAAAAATACAAGAGGAGGCAGTTGGAATAGGTGGCTGGCCACCACTATCCACCTGGATCAATCCTCCCCCCTTAGGAAGAAATGGTCTCCATTGCATTGAGTTCCCCCATCAAGTGAGGAAAATTCTATTGGATTTGGCCCTGGGTGAGCCATTGGCCTTGGTGTAGAATTTGCCTTGCCTTGACAACCCAATAAAGCTGCATCCTCTGCTGGTGAGTGCCCTTGACTTGTGTGTCCACTATCTGATCAGTGGAGGCTTGTTCCATGTAGTCAAGTTTGAGCTCTGTTGGTGTCAGCGGTTATGCAATCTTTGAGTTGTCCAATAATGGTGGAAAATATGGTCGAAGGAGGTCCACATTGAACACTGGATATAGGCCAAGGAAGGGTGGAGTGTTGAGCTCAAAAGCATTGCTTCCCATAGCCTTGGTGATAGTGTAAGGCCCATAGTGAAGTAGGCAAAGCTTCCTATGGGCCCCCGTGAGATGATCCTTCTGCAAATGTAATCAAACTTTATTGCCAACCTGAAACTAGTGTGGTACGCTGTGTTGATCATGGTTTTTCTTGTACTTACCATTAGATTTATGAAAAATCTCCTCGACCTGTTGGCAGATGTGTTGAATGTGCTCAATGAATTTGGTGGCTTTGTAGATCACAGATTGATCATGGGAAGAGTCTCTCTATGCAGTGGTAAGAGGAAGTGCAACATCAATGGGTCCCAAGGGTTGGAATCCTAGACCCACCTGAAATGGGCTATGGTCGGTGGAGCTATGGAGAGAGTTGTTGTAACTGTGTTGAACATAGGGGAGACTCTCATCCCATGTATGTGGATTCTTATAATTGTACATGCGAAGGATGTGCACAATCATCTGATTGATGACCTCTGTTTGGCTATTGGTTTAGGGGTGGAAAGTAGTGGATTTTGTGAGCTTGGTGTCCAACAAAGGCCAGAGACTCGACCAAAATGTGCTGAGGAACCTACTGTCCTAGTCG
>JASDQU010738886.1:6444-18076 GCA_032191745.1 Picea mariana
ACCCCCCCCCCCCCCCAGTTTCAGGCAGGAAACCAGTACGAAACTTGGAAACCGATACAGTACAGCCAGGAAACGCCCCCGGTCATACCGTACAGCGTTTCCCGATTTGGAAACGTCGTACAGTACGGCCGGGGGCATTTCCTGACTGTACCAGCCCGTACGGCCAGCGTTTCGGGCGTCTTTGAGGCGAAATAAGAAAAAAAAAAGGGGTCCATGGGGCCCCCAAACAGTCAAATATATATTTTTTTTTGCATTTTCTATGTTTTTCTTGCATTATTATTGCATTTTTTTTGCATCATTAAGTTTTTCTTAAAATATAATGTCTTATTTTAAAAAAAACTATATATACATATATATATTTTAATTTTTTTATATACGGCGTTTCCCCCGACATTTCCCCGGACGTTTCCATTCTGGGGGGACCTGTTTCGTACCGTCCCGGTTTCGGAAACTTGGAAACGTTTCCCCGTTTCGTGCAACTTAGGTTTAGACCGAAGTTTGTGCTTAGTTTTAACTTCTTTATCTAGTTGTTTAGAGGTTTACTGTTTGCTGTCCTAAAACAGCAAACATAAGTCACTAAAAAGAGCCTAAGTTTGGTTTGTTTAAAGCCTCAAAAAGCCCTAAAATTTACACTTTTTGCCTTTAAATTTTTTTCTAAAATTTTGACAAAATTTTTATTGTTTAGAACTCTTTCTTATCATATTCTAACTTGATTTACTTGTTGTTTTTTTGCAGCAAATACAGGTTCAAGAGGAGATTCTGCCAGTTTTGGGCAAAATCAAGGCTCCCGGGGACCCTAGGGGGTTGTGACTTTGTCAAAACGAAGTTTTCTTCTTTTCTTTTTTCTTCTTGTATTCTTCTTAACGATCTAGTAATAAGGATCCCTCTTCTTCTAAGAGAGCTAAAAGCTCAAAGATAACTCTGGTTCTCCATTGTAATAGTGCAAATAAAAGCGGGCCCTTTGTGCCCAGTTTCTTCATCCCCTTGGGGGGATTTCTGTTGTGGGTTTGCTTTGTCTTTTTTGAGTTGTGCATGCTTAAAATCTAACAATCAAATACACAAGTCAAACATATCAAACAAACTACAACACTCTAAATTTTCATGCATGTTAACTAATTCTCGAATTTTCATGCATAGTTAGCTTTGCTTCAAGTATTTTCTTTCTTCAATCAGTTTTGCAACAATATTCAATTTTCCAAAGTATCTTGTAAATCTATTCTCAATTACAAAGCAGGGTACATGAACTTAACTATTGCAATTTATCTTTACACTTTCAAGTGTTTGTGCAAGTGCTCCATTATCAAAGCAGGGTGTGATTTATCTATTTCAAGTTTTATCAAGTAATTGAACCTTGCTAGTTTAATAGGGCAATCTTTTAAGATTGTGAGTTCATTGGGAGGAAAAAGCCCAATAGTGACCTGGGAAGTAAGGCGGGCCATCTCGGGACCTGGCTTCCCACCCGTTTTGGACATCCAACACTTTTGGTGAGTTCACTGGTGAAACCCTTGGGTTTCGGTAAACTCTCAGCAAGTCCAAACAAAGAACAAGCTTTCTAAAGGGGACAAACACTTTTCATTAACTAGTTACAAAATTTACCTTAATAAAATCTTCAATCTACACTGCCCACGACTCCTTTTAAGGCACTGGTTAAAAAAGCACTATCAATTTACTTTATATGAGCAGTGATAGTTATGCATGTTGTCTAATCCTCTTTTATGCTCTTGAATATTGCAGATGTTGTATCCTTTTGATGTATGAATGTTTCATGAGCAAGGTATTCTTTATGATGATAAATGCTAAGTGGTTAATGATCTGATTTTATTTCAAGCAATAAACTCCTACATTAAAGTGTTTTTCTTTCTTAGTTTAGAAAAGCCTTAGATTTATTTTAAAGGGACTACCCCCCTTGGCTTCGCTAGGAGTTGGCCTAGACAGAGGAGTTGAGGATCAGGTGACAGCACCTTGACTCGAGACTTGCCCCCAAGGACACACCAAGTGGATTGAAGGTTTCTTCCACGATAACCCAGGTGTGTATTAGGACGGCAACAAGATGAACCAATTCCTCAAGTAGAGGATGTTCCCAAGGAGAATCCTTTCTAGGTTATGTAATGAATGTGAGGTGGATGGGGTTAGACTTCTAGGTATTGGGTTTCATGACACACAATGGCTCATATTGTCTCATTTATGGGTGCCTTTGTTGAGGTTGGCCACATCCTTTTCCTCTTTTTGTTTTTAAAGCATATTTTTCCAAGCCCTTAATTAGCCATTTATTTTGCATGTGTTTCCAAGTTGAAGACAAAAAGGGGCACTAAAAAGGAAATGCATAGCCCACAAACGCTCTACCTTGGAAAGCAACATTAATTAATTAGTTATTTATTTTATGGGTCCCTCACTTTTTTTAGAGAGGCGTTTCATTACTCTTGGGATCCCAAGGCGAGCTTTTATTGCATGATGTTTTTTCCAAGGCACCTCTGAGCCTAGTGGCCCCTTGTTCCCATGAAATGAGGTACATGCCCTTCTTGAGTCAATAAGCCTGAAAACCTAAAAGATGGGGAAACAGAGGGGAAAAAGTAATGGAAAGTGACAAGTATGAGCGGGAATGGTACGATGACCCTTCAAGGAGACCCCCCAATAGCAACCATTTCCCTAAGGGTGGCCACTTACAAGAAAACCATGACCCTGACCAAGGTGAAATAGGGAAAAAAGCATAATTTCCAAGCAAATGTTTTCAAAATCAAGAAAGGATCCTTTGCAACATGTTAAAATGCTTTAGATATTAAAATGACACTTACCATGATACCGGACTTGTTAACTCATGAAGCACGACTTGTTGTCCTCTATGGGCCAAGCTAGGTGTGGTGGATGTTGCTGCCATCAATCGAATGGTGATGTTCGGTTTGATAGGGGCCCCTGCCTGCTCATCTACCTCTCGATACTCCATGTCTACAACCTGAGGGCCTTGTGACATCATCTCCTTAGTTATCCCTAGAAATGGGGGATAACATACTCCTAGGAGCCTCCTGCTCTTGAGCATCCATCAATGTCATCTCATACCAAATAATCTCCTAACAGAATTAGAATGGGATAACTCCCTCTCCCAACACTAGAAGTATGTGAACTCTGCTCATCTTTCGCTTGCTCACCCTTCGAAGCCTCCTGCTGCTCATCCTCTATCACTGACATCGATCCATTATCCAAGATCACCTTGGATCCTCTTACAGGTTGGCTATTGATTTTTCTCACTTCTGCAATTTATCCCAATCCTGGTTTCAATCACTCCTTATCACTCCAAATGTTTAATGCCCATTCCCAATATTAATGAAATTTGCAGACATTAATATCCATTAAAAATTCAAAATGAAATTTGACTGAAACACATGAAATAAATGATCTTTTCAATGGCTGTACAAAAAATACACCTGCAAGCATACATTTAATGACACAAAGAATTTTGGTCAAATAACCCTGGAAAAACCCCAGTGTGGGGAAAACCAGTGAGAGAGAGGGAGTTCTTCTTATTTCTTCAATTTCTGGAAATTACATATCAGCAAAAATAAAACCAACAGAATTTTACTTATCTCTTCCCGATTTCCATGCTTGAAATGGACTGGAAGAAACCCAACACAGCCAACCTCAAAATCTGTGCTCAAACAGTCGTACCGTACGGACTGTCACAGCATTAAATGCTGTACGGTTTTGTTGAAAAAACGTGCCCAGATTTGACAGCAGCTGTACGACGACCGTACAGCCTGTACGGACTGATAAATGCGCCCTTTCTCCTCGGTTTGTGTGTTGTTTTGTGTCCTGAACAGGTACAGTAAACTCAGTCGTACCCAATCCGTACTGTATGGATTTTTCTTCACTGCTGGCTGCCTCGAAATCCGTGCCCTAGCTTTGCCTTGGAATTCGTGCCACTTCTTTGCTGCTTTCTCTTCTTCAGAAAAAAAAATGGAAACTTTCTCTTCTCTTGCTCTCTCTCAATCTCTCAATCTCTCATGGAAAGAATGACTTCTCATTTGGTTTTTTTCCCCCTTTAGAATCCCTAAGTGACTCTTAGGTTCCTTTTTGATCCAAGGGCTCACATTGCCCAAGATCAACGGTGGAAATTAAATGCTCCATTAATATTCACTTTATTTAATTTCACTCACCCAACTTAAATAAAAACCCACTTGGTGCATTAAGTTCCTAAGTCACTTTTCACTTTCTAATTTAAAGTTCACTTTACCACTTATAAAGTGACTTTATGAAAAAGACCCACTTTTAAGTTGTGGACCACATTCCTAGGTAAAAGTTTAAAAACCCATAGGAACCACTTGTCCAAGGTAAAAATCTTCATTAAAATTCAGCATTGGCCTTGCAACCTATACACCCTGCCCTCTCTGACACCAATGATGACTGCCTTGTCAAGGCTAGCTCCCTTTGGATGTATGAGTACTTGTTTGTTCTGGAACAAGACTACAAACCCTTGTCCCCCAGGGCTAAGACAGAGAGAAAATTCATCTTCCACTCTAGGACATACAACACATCTGCCACCTCCAAAGAAACTCCTAACTCCAGCCGTAACTTGACTGTACCAACTCCCTCTACACCACACTTGGCATGAGTGCCAAGCTCCACCTGTAGATCTGAGTCTGCCTCTGACTAATTGGTGAACAACTCATGTGTCCCCGTCATGTGACGAGAAGCCCCACTATCCATGAACTAGGCACTACCGGAATCTTTGTTAGAAAGACAAGAGACTAACGAGAACTGATTCTCGAACTTCTCAACAAATTCCTTGACTTGAGCTTCTGCAAATGCTGCTACCTGTTGAGACTAAGTCTTCCCTTCTTTTTTGTTCGGACACTATGAAGCATAGTGCCCATACTTGTGGCACATGAAGCACTTGATTTTACTCAAGTCCTTCTTCCTCGGCTATGAGGTTGACTCCTCACTGTCACCCTGCTTGTTGGGACCCTTTCCTTTTCCCTTCCACTCTTACTGACACGGGCCAAGTTCTCCTCCTCTTCATCTCCCTACTTTCTTTCTTTAGGCTCCTCCCAAGTCTCTTCCTGGATGCAATCATCCCAAAGCCTCTATCACAGTGTTGCCAGAGCGTAGGAGCGAAGCGGGAAGCGGGAGCGTGGGAGCGCATTTTTCAAAAAATGGTCAGGAGCGAAGCGTCTCCGGAGCATTTATATATATATTCAAAATAAAACATGTAGAATGTCGAACTAGATGTAAAATTTATGAAACATGTATGTTTGTGATACTTCCAATATATGAAATGCCATCTAAATTCCATATTATCCATCATTGCATGAATCTTACGTAGTACATTAATCAATAATCATTCAAGCATCAACCATCTAGCTGCTAACAATTACACATACAAAGAAAGAAATTGAAATACATTTTACAAATACAAATACATACTAGGACTTTTTTACATACATAAATTTTATCTTTCCTTAGGTGATGAATTGCAAAATTTGAAAGACTTGAAGCAAAATAAACAAGCACACCACAAGACACAAATCCCCCCTAGGGGAAAGAAAATTGGGCGCTATGTAGCCCACTCTTTTATTGCTTCGGTTACAATTGTCTCTTTCTTGGGAGACTTGTAATCCTTATAAAGATGGATCAATGAGGTTTACAAGCTTTTAAAATGATTTATTAAAGTACAAGGTATTTTGAGGGTCCTAGAAGCTCCCAATCTTCGAAAAATGGGTAGAGTTTCCCTTTGTCTGATCGCTAAACCTGCAAAAACAGCAAGTTAATTGGGGCAAAAAATGCCCAAAAAGCTTTTGGAAGACCCTGCAAAACATGTTAGTCAATGTACAAAAAATTATGGAAAGAAGTTTAAGTAAAAAAAATGAACTTTTCGTGGCCATTTTTCGAGGGGCGTTCGCGTGGGTTCAGGAGCGTTCAGGGAGCGCGGTTCGAAGCGTGGAGGGAGCGCAGGCTGTAGGTTCGGGAGTGGCCCGGGAGCGCAGGCTGTAGGTTCGAGAGCGGCCCAAGAGCGGCTCGAGAGCGTGGAGGTTCGACAATTGGCAGGGAGTGTGGGGAAGAGGTTGGGAGCGAGGGGGGAGCGAGCTTCGGGGACGCTCCCACTCCCGCTCAAAGCGCGGTTTGAGGTCCGGACCAGGGGGGACGGTTCGACAACACTGCTCTATCAATCTGGGAGATATTCCCGATTGCAAACTCCCTTCACAAATGGTTCCCATGACTTGGGACGACCATTCAATGCCACATTCACAAGCTCTATGCCCTCCATTTTCTCCCCTATGGTTGCAAGTTGATCACGTACATGTGTGATCCTCATGAAATAGCTAGTAACATTGTCCGATCTAGACATCTGCACCGATCTGAGTTTATTTCTTAAGACCATCTTCCTATTCATGTTAGTGCACTGGAATAAACCTACCAAGGCATCAAACATATCTTTGCTCGTCTTCTTCTCGAATAGGTGACGAATTAGATGATCCTTCACTGAATCCAAGATGACCCTCTCTACTTTGATCTCCTTCTCATGAACTACCAAAGCTACCGAATTTGTCGATGGAACAAATTTTTCCACTAACTCCCAAAGGTCATACTCCTTCAATGCCAAACTCACTCTTGCTTTCCAAGATAGGAAGTTGGATGCTCTATCCAATCTATCTTCAACTCTCAGACCTACTGATGTCATCCTTTAGACATGATAAACTGCCCTAGAAATAACCTGCTACTGAAACTACCCCTGTACTGACTTGTACGAGAACCTGTACGTGCCTGTCGCCACTGAAACACACATATGTATGTGACTTCCCTTACTGAAACCCACGTATGTATGCGCCTGTGATTACGACAACTCGCATATACACGACTATCTCTAAAGAAACCTCCGTATTTACGCACTTATTCCTTCTACAACCTCTTTACGACTGCAAAACCCTAGTTTTTCCTCGGTATGATTGTTTCCCTGAAATTCGTCCCTTGATATCTACCTGATCATTTTGGATCTACTAAGATCTCCTCCAGATCTGATAGATATGTTATCCCCTACTATGGATCTGATATCCGGCTTCCTCTCAAAGCATGTGCTCTAATACCATGTTGAAATCCTTACTCTGACACCTAGGTATCTTGTTATCTAGTGATTTCCTTACTGCAAATCAGATTAGCATCTCACAAAACAAAAACACACTACTAGAATATTCAACTCAAATAAAGATAGAAGATGCAATACTGGAAACCAAATCATGCACACATAAACACCAATATTTTTGGGTAGATAACCCTACAAAAACCCAGGAGGGAAAACCAATACTAAGATGATTTTATTATGATAAAATAAGGGCTCCTGTAACAGGGATAATGGCCCACTGAGAGAAATACAACTACAAACAAACCTGGCACAGTCTGCTCTGTTGTGCAACCCAAATTTGGCACGCTTTTCGAGGTCTGCACACCTTTCCTTACGCAAACTCACATATATGCACCTGTCTCCATTGAAACCTATGTGCACGACCTCAAGGACTTATGCTAAACTACGTACGGCTCGACCCTTTCCTGTGGCTTCGTGTTGCTTTTAGAGTTGCTATTAAGTTCTTTTCAATTTACTAGACAATAATAGCATAAGAAGGATCACTGAAAGATACACAATCACAAGGTACACAACATTTATCCTGGGAAACCCTCATGGGGAAAAAAACCCAACAAAAACTTCCTTAATATAGATTGCCAATACAATGCCAAAATAAAAGACCAAACACAAGAGAATATCCAACACTAAGCAATGCGCCTCTCTCTTCCTTCTTCCGGCAACTGCAAGTTCCCTCAAACTTGTGCACTAGATGAGTGACTTGAGTGAGTGAGTGAATGAGGCACTAGCCTCTCTTATTTATACTAGTTGAGGAGCACTAGGGTGGTGTCTCTTCATTGGGTCGGGCCGACTTCTCCAACTAGTGGCTAAAACCACTTTAATTAGGCCTAGGGGCCGACTTCTCAATTAGTAGCATTTGTTTAGGGTTTGACCAATCCACAAAAGGGGATTTGGTCATACAAGGGTCTCGACATGATCAATCCACAAAAGGGGATTGATCTATAAGATAACAACTCAATAATAAGTAGAATATTCTTTGCAGTTACAATATTTCAACACTTCGCTCTACTGAAACGCAATTGCGGCTACCTTTGTTCTCTCTTCTCTTTGACCTAATCTCTAGATGGAAGTCCTTCTCCACTTATCCAAGATCTCCTTGAATCACAGTCCTTCGTGATCCAACCCTCTTTGCAAAAGTCCTTCTCTGCTTTGTATCAATATGTCAAGTATCTTCCTCCTTCACCCTAGCCTTGCTTTTATAAGACTGAGTTATGACCTAACCCTAATCTCCAAAGTGATTGACGATTGAGATTACTTCTCACCTCACTTGAGCTCAATGGCTAGAAATAAATGCTAATTACTTTTAGCATTTCCTTAAATAACTCAACTAATTAATAAAAGCACTTTAATAATTCCTTTAATTAATAAAAGCACTTTAATAATTCCACTGGATTATGACATTGTGAATTCTACGATGCCACAATCGATGTTATATTTTGGCCAAAACTGCTTTCGACAATAACCAAATGGAACCCTCCTCATCAAGTTCTAGAAGGTTGGTCTAAACCTAGGAATTTGACCCCAAGACCTTATTCAAAGAGGACACGTGAACAACTAGGTGAAATTGTGAATCTTGGAGTGAGTTAGAAGGGTCAATCAATAGGCAACTGGTCCAATGCATTGGAGTATCTAATATGCCCCATAGCATTTTGGTGCTAGCTTCTGCAAGCCCTTGTCATTGAGAGAGGATTGCTTATATGGATGGAGACGAAGGAACACCTAATCCTCTTCATCAAAAGAATTCTCAAAGCGATGATAATCAACGTGTTGCTTCATTTGATTCCAAGGTAAGACTAAATTATCCTTAAGTGGGTGGAGAATTGGTGTTCTAGGGTTAAGTGTACAATACACTTCGTAAACTTTGGATATTCCCAATAGATAGGAAGTGACTAAAGGAGGCCTTAGATAGCTTCATGAGGTGTCATTTTAATAGCACTATGATAAGTGGTGTTGTACCACCATTTAGCAAGGGGTAGTCATTGAACCCATTGATGTTGTCAATTGGCTACAAAACAATCTGACGCAGCCCCTCCTCAACCCGCAGGTCGGAAGGTCACGTACACAGGATCGTTCTTCTCTCCTTGGCCCGAAGAGCTTTCAACAACCGCTATTCTATTTCCCTTTCGGGAAATCTGCACCCACAGTGAAACCTCGTGGGATTCCTCCCTCACGCTTCGGGGAATCAGACTTCGCGATATCGCGAATCCTGCAGTCAAGTGTCTTGTCGCTCAGACCCCCGAATCCCGAAACTCCGAAATTCCAATATCACTCCGACTTGTCGGCTTTCGCGAGTTCGCGAGTTGCGATGACATACAATTCTGCTCACGAACCCCGAAATCCCGAGATGTCAGACTCCGAGACGTTTCTCGACGCTGGCCCCACAACTAGACTTCTCGTTGTTTTCGGGACTTCGACTTACGAAACTCCGAAGTGGTCAACGCAGTTGACTTCTACGTCGATAGTGTGCCACCTGTCCACCTTGCTGGCTCCTATGGTCCCACACAATCCTATCGATCCTTCACGACTTCGCGCTTCGCGATTTCATGAACTTTGATACCAAATTTCCGACCCTTCCACTCACGAAATCCCAATAGGCGATTTCACGAGTGATCCAACGACCCCTGGCTGACTTGGATCGATGGCTCTATCTCTTCTGAGCTTGCACCTTTAAAATAATCCCTGTATCTCCCCTGCTACTCTGCGAGATCTGACGACTCGCAGGACTTCACGAATTCTCCTCAGAGAATTTCGATCGTCCGTTCTTCCTCTAAGAACCTCTGCACCAATTAAACAAAGTATCTCTCATCGCGGAACTCGTCCTCCTGCGGTCCGATGCCGCTACGCCTTCCTTCAAACTTTCAAGGTACTTGGCCTCGTGCCTCCCTTCGACTCCTTCGAAGGTTCAAATCCTTCTGAACTTTCTCACGACTTCGAGTCTTTCAGAAAACCCTTGCACGCACTCCTTGCGGCAAACTTTCAAGCACTTTCAAGTGTTGAAATCCTTCGACTCTGCGCACACCTGCAGCGGCAGTCTCTCAATACTTCGCTCAAGTCTGCGACTCTAAGACTTTACTTTTCCTACGCACTCCTTGCACGGCTCCTGTGCCTAACTGCACTTCTGTGTGAATGAGAACAAAAGCTACGCTATCTAAGCTCTCAGAGACAAGCCTCTGAATCCTCTGTCACGCACTTCTTGCGGACAATTCAACTGCACTCCTTGCAAGTACTCTTGCTCAGATGGAGAAACAATTGAAACTCATTTCCCTTACTCTCTCTATCTCTCAGATTTCAGACATTAAACAAGAAATCATTCATACATAGCATAAAAGCAAATGTACAACAGAAAGAGTAAAATAATCATGAGCATAACATTTAGCATACATACACGGAGAACCAACACAACGCCATGAATTTGAATCAAAGTTCTTTTCTTATTAATTCAAATCTCTGTACATGGGTGTCTTCAAATTACAGTTCTCCCTTCTCAGCTCTGTATGCTCTTGCTCTTCATGCTTCACACTTATGTTACAATACACAATGAGGGTGTCTATATCCCGTTTCCCTCTTGCGCTCTAAAACTGTCTAATCTAACCTTCAATTCTATCTACCTTCTGTTAGAATATTAGGGTAAATTAGAAACAGCAGTCACCTTTTAAATTTAGAACAAGACAACTCTAGATCTGTAGCAAGGACTGCATATATATCAATTGACAGCAGTGAAAGATTAATCTCAAATCTTAAAAGGTAGATAATGCTATATTCAAATGCTATAGTAAACTCAAACTATAAGCAACAAACCAGATCTCAAACAATGATCAGAAAACTCTCTAAATATATAACAGCAGAGTAGATATACAGCAGATTTAAAACATATGAGATCTATACTTCAATTCTGGAATAAACATTATTGCAATACCTTTTAAATGTAACAGTAGACTGAACACAGATCGACAAGGATACAAGGCTCCTTTTCTATCTGACTGAAATTCAATGGTAAAACAAGAAAGTCACTTGAATTCTAAACAACATAGATCTGAACTTTCAGTAGAGACGTACCTGATACCAACTTTACCTGTGAATATAGTGCATCACCACAGAAGAGATAGGTCTTGAGTATTATGCTCAGTTAAAGACTTGGTTCAGATCCATTAGAAATCTATATGCCATTGTTTGAAATAACTTTCATGCCACCATAGTGAAGGTGAATGGAACTCAACACACAAACCCCAATAAAGAAAACCTATGGCTGAGATGGGCTCGGCACATGAGGTGATACCCACAGCAAACAAAGGTACAGCCAATCAATCAACAAAAATGAAGCTGCAGTAGAGCACCGTGATCACACTAGGAGAGGCGGCAGTCACACAAGTGGACAGCAACCACAGAAAATACCCCTAGCAGCCAGCGATACCTCTATACAGGCAGCGGCACTCTTCCAGACAGGAGCGGCACTCTTATCAAGGTAGCGGTACCCTACTCTAGCAGCGGCTCCTTCTCAACAGGAGG
>JASDQU010738886.1:22192-37240 GCA_032191745.1 Picea mariana
GCAGATCTATGGTTCATAATGGATTTCGGACCCCCCCTAGTGTTCTGCTTTTAACCAAAGGGGGGGGGTCCGGGATGAATATTCATTTCGGCGGGGCCCTTGTTACATATGGCATTGTCCTATTGGTCCATGAGTCCTATCACCTACATGCTATTTGATAGCCCATCTCTCATGAACGTCATATTTCATTGAGTCCACTTGTCCCACTTGCTCCCGGGGTCGCGTCCCATCCCATAACTGCTATCAGTCCCGGTTGTCAGTACCTAAGTCCCTCACTCATGACCAGCCCCTTATGGCGACTTTCACTTCACTTCACCTCCAATCCCTAACAGCCACGTCAACCATCCGTATGTTGTGGCCACCGTCACCTACCATATCACCCCCAAGTGGCCCGTTGTCCATTAATAACTGGATAATATACCCGTTGTCATGCTGACCGTTTTCCCGAGTCCAACCGAACCAGTTTTAAATAAAACTATCGTTTTCCCTCTTCATGCACTATTCGTCCATCGCACCAGAGAAATACACTCTTACACCTCCATTGCTTTTCCGCCACCTTCACTTAAAGTCAGTATTCCCCACTAACATTGTTTATTGCAGGTACAGTTGCTGAAATGGTGTCAAAGCCAAGACTAGAAGAGGGAGAAGAGAATCCTTTTCTTCCTCCTCCCGTCGACCTGGAAAAAATCCCCTTGGTCGATAAGGATAGATTGATCGCAAATACCATCTGCGACTTCGATTTTTCAGACCTCCAGTCGTGGTTACGAGAGGTGTTCTTGGACCAGAGCGATGAAATTGGGCTCTGGGAGTCCAATTTGCCGCTGTATCTTTTCCCCCAGATCCACCACTTCCCTAAATTCGTGTTGAAATGCCAAGCCTACTATATCCCCGACCAGAGGGCCATCGTCTCCTCATCTGGAGACGTCCTCTTCTTCATCACTCCCGAAGATATTGACCAGATGATGGAAATTCCCCGTGCTGAATCTGCGTCCAAATTCAATTTAGAAATCCTCACTGAGTTATACCAGAAAATGACCTTTCCTCAGAGAGCTCAGATATGCGAGTTTTTCTTCCCCGACTCCGCTCAACTTCCTTCCACCAATCCCCCTTACCCTTCTTCCCTTTTCTCCACCAAAGGATATCAAATCATTTCTTCCCTGTGTGCCCTGCTTGGTTACTATTCTGACCAATGGGTAGATGAGCCCATCCTTGGTTTTCTGTCCATTTTATCAAACGATGAAAAGCCCACAAAGCAGTTCGACTACAGCACCTTCTTGGCCGATAATATTCACGAACAATTCATGAATTTCGGCACAGAGGGTATGTTCAGATATTCTTCCATACTGGCGTACATGTTCGTTTACTTCCAAGCCGACAAATTCAGTTTCTCCATGCAAAAAATGGATGCAGACAGACGGCCCCAGCCAGTCACAGCATGGACTTCTCTTCTGAAGCGTAACTCTGCCGAATACGACTTCAAAGATTTCATTGATCAGTTTTACCACCCGGTGGTTAGCATGTTGACTGGCAGGCCTGAGCCACGAATAAATGAGGAAGTCCGGAGAATTTTGCAGCTCTTGGACAATGTAAAGACAGGAGACTGGTACCTGTACCAGAACTATACCGAAATCAGAGTTTTCGGGTGCGAGTTGGCACCTTACGAGTTACCTCAATACGTGCCGGTAAGGATCTTTGCCTTAGAATATATTAGGCAAATAATGAATTCAGATGATATTCATTTTGTTTCCTTAAAAAAGAAACAACAATTGAGAATTAAAGGGCAGATAGGTTCTTTTATCTGCAATAGTAGAGGTGTCGGGGAGGAAGCGGACAGAATGTTAAAGGAGATGAAATTCTTTACAAGTTTCACCTGGCACTACGATCCATATGGGATCATCTCTGAAATGAGAGTGAAAAATAAAAACGTCCCATATGTTCATGAGTCCAAGCCGGAGATCGAGAAATTTGCAAATCAAACAGTTTGGATGCCTGATACTTTGATGGACGTGGAACAACAAGTTGAATTAGAACAGCAGGTGTCTTCGACGAGTGTACCTCCCACTACCACACCTCAGGTCCCCAAGGAGAAGAGGCCCCGACAGGAGTCGTCGTCTCCTGTGATAGAGGTGTCAGCAGAAGAGTTCCAGATTCACACCAAAAAGTCAAAGATAGTTTCAACGTCGGGCGCGACGGTAGAACAAGAAGCCCAAACTACCACAGTAGCCACCACAGGGGTCAAGCCAGTCACGCCACCTTTCGGTTCGAGCCAGCATAAGGAAATCACAAAAGCTATATCGAAGAAATCTACAGATTCTCCCCTGGATACTCAGCAAAGCAAGACTGTGCCCAAATTGGGCATTTTCGAGAAATATGAATTAATCAAGAAGAAGAACCAGACCCTCACTAGTAGCACTTACGCTCAGTTTCGGAAGCAGTCTTCCACAGCTTAGCATAGGCTTCTTTCGGAATTTGACACAGAAAAGGGTAGGATGCATATGGCTTACCTACAAGCACAGGTACCGGATCCCAAGGTAATCTCAGATTACAAAAGGGCCACTTTCGAGTTCCAAGCAAAAGACATGCATCCAGCGGATCAGATGGATCTGCACAAACAAACTGGGGAGATGGTTTTTCACACATTGGCACACGCTACAGCTTCTGCAGCAAAATTTCAGGTATCTTTGAACAATGCTCAGACACAGCTCAAGATGGAAAAAATATCATCTTTTGCTAAAGACAACAGAATCAAGACGTTGGAGGAGCTGGTTTTAAAGATCGATTACGATCCTGCAAATGTGAAAGCTGCAGAAGAGATGATTAAAAAGAAAAATGCTGACATCGCATCCTTAAGAAAACAGTTAAAGCTCCCGCCCACAGAGGACTCACAGGCAAAGGAGATAGCAGAGAAAGAAGGTGAGAAGGATGAGATGCTAAAGTTAATCATGGAGCAGAATGCTCAGCTCAAAGAGATGGAGGCTGAGATGGAGAGAATGCTAAAGGAAAAAGAGCATACGAAGCCAATGGAAGGAATTCCATTGAGTGCTATCCCAATTGCAGGTTTGAGCACAGCAACAGTGACAGTAATCCCTTCTGCAACACCAGTGTCACTACCAGAAGGAACAACAGACCTTGCCAAGTCCATGGAGAGAATGAACCTGCAAGAGTCAGAAATCAGCAGGCTTAAGAAAGAAGTGGAGAACCTCCAAGAGCTAAAAACTTCTTTCCAGACAAGCCTGTCTAAAGAAAAGCAGGTAACAGAGCATCTCAGGAAAGAGCTACAGCAGCTTCAAAAGAAAACAATGGCAGGGAAGACTTTGGCTGAGATCAAAGAAATCGTATGGACAGACATTACCAAGTCTATAAATGAAATCTGGCCAATGTTTCAAATCATGTTTGAACAAAATGAGTTGCTTCAGAGGAGCAAGCAGGCGATTGAGAAAATCAGAGAGGAGCTGGGAGACATGCCAGCACAAGCAAATGAGATCATCAGGTTCCTGAATTCCNTGGATCAAGGAGTACAGAAGTTTTTCAATAAGATAGATGTTCTCCAAAAGAAAGGCCTTCCTGGTCTGAAGGTCATTAATGACAAACTAATGACACTCCCTGACTACAAGAAAAGGTTGACTGAAGTGTCTAGGGACAGTTCCAAGTTTGCAGGGGTACAAGGGAGTATCACAGGTAAAGCATTCATGGAGGCCCTGCAGTTGGATATTAGTATCCAACACGAGATTAAACACATATTCATCATCAAGCCTACATTTGCTAAGTATACAGACATGGATGAAGTGTACCAGAGACTACTTAAAGTCACAGTGCCAAATCATCTCCGATGGGAAGAACTTTGTGATCTACTAGATTAGCAGATGAGCTGTCACCATCCAGTCACTTGTCCAGTCAGAAGAGGATGCGAAGGCACCTCACCAACGGCCTACCCCGGAAATACCGCATGCAGTTGTACTGAGTCATCAAACAGTTTTTGATTAGTTAAGGTAGTTAGACTAAAAATAGAATGAGCACGTCCTGATCAGTTATGACAGGAACGTTTGTAATCTGAATTATAAATACTTCAACTCTCGAAGTATTGGTGGTTGTTTATTCGCACACCCTATTGCTACCAAACTATAATATTTTTGAAGAGATCGGCCATTAATAAAGAGGAAGTACTTTGACAGGATTCTTGCGTGTATTCACTGGTGACGTTTTTCTCTTAGTTGAATGTTTTCCTTGCTTAGTGTTCATAATGTTTTCTGAAACTAATCTCTAGAAGTAACGTATGTTGCAGGATTTATCTTAGATACCCTGTATCCAACATTAAAGATTTAAATGTTTATCTTCTAAGGTTTTCAATTAGGGAATTTTTAACTGCTTCTTAGTTGAATGATCTCTCTCATCTTTTCTTTTGTCCATCATTTAAATTATTAAAAGATCCAGTTGAATGCATTATCTCTCCCTATGAAAGTCTTCTTTGGCGTTTCTGGTTGTTTCTTACATTTAATTAGACACAGACCCCATAGCCCAATGGATGTGTGAACTATCTCAACCCATTTATAAACCCTTTTACAACAAAACATACTTGTTCCTTTTACCTAGCCTAATATCTAGATTAACAACAAAGCTAAATCTTATAGAGAGATCCCTCTCTGAAGCTGGAAGGGCTAGATCCCAGCTTTAAAAGCGGTTGGATAAAGTTACCTTTGTGGATTCCTTCTTTGTCAACCTCCTGGAAATTTACAAAGTGCTAACATAGTGGCGACTCCACTGGGGAACGAACTAAAATTTGACAATTTCGCGTTTTCTTTCCCCCAAAAGAACGTTTGATTCTGAGAAGAAAGTAATGTTTAGAGGTTGATCAAACTTTGTATATATTATTTTCATACTCACGAAATTAAAAATATATATATATATATAAAAATCAAAAAATAGTTCTGGCTTCCAAGAAAGTTCACACTCGATCTCATCCCAACCCAGAACTCTCAGTAGCGATAGATAACCCCGAATATTTGCTTAGGCGGAAGGCCTCAGCTGCCGGCTCAGGGAGTCATACTCCCCTGCACAAGTCACCATCTTTTTCAAGAAAACCCATTACCTCTCAAAACCTTGATCGTGATACCTTTCTACCTCGAAGTCTGGTTAGAACACAGTCCAACAGTTTTGTGTCAGGACTCATTTTCTATCCAACTGTGTTGTAACCCCGAACCCCAGAAGTTTTGTCTCCCAAGACTAAATTGCAAATCACCACCTCAGTGCCGTGCAGTCCCTCCTCACCTTCATCTTCAGCCGCTACATCGCCTACTATCCAGGTTACCATTCAACCTCCTCCACCCATCATGGTAGCTCGGTATGCCCCGTTGGTCTTGGCTGCGCCGTTACATGCCATGCCCCAAGATTACCAAACAAGACTTCCACAGTTCGAAGCAACCGGACCTCTAAATGCCCAACAACATGTGGACAAAATGAATGACTACTTTGATTTGCAAGAAGTCGACGAAGTTGACGTCCAAATGAGATTGTTTGCCCAAAGTCTGACAGGAGACGTAAAGAAATGGTTCAAAGCTTTACCCGCCGCCTCAATCCCTGACCTTGTTGCATTCCAGAGAAGTTTTCTTGATAGATGGGAGGTAAAGAAAAACCCTCTCCAGATACTGTTAGAATACAAGAATATAAAAAGAAACCAAGGTGAGACGGTACAAGATTATTGCACCCATTTTAACAACCTGTACAATGCGATTCCCACTGAAATCAAACCCCCCAAAGGCTTGGCTTTGATTAAATTCCCTGACGGATTTGATGCTGACATGTCATACCAATTAAGAGAACGAAACGCTGCTACCCTAGAGGACATGCAGAAGAGTGTTATCAGTGTGGAGGCCAATCTGTTGGCAAAATGGTCCCGTCAAAGGACGAAAAGGAGAGTCACGATCAAAGAAGAACCTTCCACATCAAACACCGATTCCAAATTGGATTTTGTAGTCAGGTCATTGGAATTATTGATAGAAAGAACGAGTATTTCAGACAGAAATCCTCTGAGAGACAACACACCTTCTCCTCAGATTCGGAACCCCAATTTCAGAAGAAACCCTCCTCAGATCAGACAGAGAGATCCTAGAGATCAAAGAGAACAGAGAGGCCCAGATCAGCCAATCAGACCTCCTCTACAGGAAAACTATGTTGATGAAGGGGGAGACGTGATTGAAGAATTGGAGGACACTCACATTAACCTTATGGGCATTCACGACAATGAGTCCATTTTTCTTACTCGAGAAGAGCAAGAACTTTTTCTGCTAAATCAAACAAAGGTAAGTGAGGAAACCGAAGATGAGGGACAACAGGCCCTTGAGAATGCTATTTTGGAGGTACACTGGCAGTATAATCTTCACAGCAGGAAGACAGAAGGGGCCTCATCCAAGAAGATGACCGAAACACAGAAGACAGTCGAATCCAAGAAAGCCCTTGAACCTTCTACTGAAAAGAATCCTGATAAGGTTTCTGAGAAGAATAAAGTTGACCCTCCATTAAAGAAAAACATCACCATCCTGAAAAGACCATCACAACCTGATGCTTCTCATGTTAACCCGCCCAGTACTTCTGAGCTGAAGAACCTGGCAGACAAATCAGAACTGATGAGCCAAGGCAGAGCTCTTACACCCTTTAGTCTTGAAGGAGAATTAGAAAAAATAAAGATTCCCATCCCACTTACAGAGTTGATGAACCGAGACGGGTATCGTTCACAAGTAATAAAAGAACTGGCCATTGAACCTGACATAGGCACCAAGGCTTTAACTATTGGATCAATGACCCATTCAGACACTGTGAACCTTACCGACGATCATCCCGAACTTCTTTTCGAACCTAAAGTAGACGGTCGAGACGATACCGGTGATGTAGCTCCCTTTTACATCAGTTTAAACATACACGACTTGATATTACATAACGCTATGTTGGACTCAGGTGCCTTGCATAACCTGATGCCTAAAGCAGTAATGGAAAAACTGAGACTGGAAGTCACAAGACCATACAAGGATTTACACTCATTTGACTCCAGCAAAGTCAAATGTATTGGTTTAATCAAAGACCTATGCATCACCCTGGTTCAGATCCCATCAAAAAGCATGGTAATGGACGTAGTGGTTGCAGACATCCCGCCTAAGTATGGAATGTTGCTCTCCAGATATTGGGGAGCTAAGTTGAAAGGAACCCTGCAACTGGATATGGCTTACGCTACTATTCCAGTGTTTGGGAAACAGAGAAGATTCTACAGAGAAACACTGATGAAGTACATGGTAAGTAGTCAAGAAAAACCTCACAATTACCCCCTTTACTCCGCACATTCTGATTTAGATTCGTTTATCTTGTATAATGACGGTGATACTGAAGAACAAGATACTCCATTGATGGAAGACGCACCTAGTCAAGATGAAGGTCCAGAGAACGGTGAGGTAGCAAAAATAGAAAATGTGATCACTGAAGAATTCCCCGCTGATTTCTGGAGTATGGATTTTGATGGAGCTGTGAGTAAAGAAGGAGTAGGAGTCGGGATCTGGCTGCATAATCATAGAAACAGGTATTCAGAAAATCATTCCTACAAGTTAAATTTCCAGTGCACCAACAATTTTGCCGAGTATGAAGCGTTAATGCTCGGTCTGAAGCTGTTGAAAAAGGTCGGTGCTAAGCAGATAATGGTAAGGGGTGACTCTGAATTAATAATCAAGCAAATTAAAGGTGAGTATGCTGCTAAACACCCCCGCCTTAGAGCCTACCGGAATGATGTTCTTGATGCTTTGAAGTGTTTTAATGAGGTTGACTTGCAGGTAATGCCGAGAGGACAGAATATTCTGGCCGACGGATTGGCTACGTCAGCATCCTCCTGCAAGATTCCTTTCCGCCAAACTCGCCCATATACAGTAGAGGTGAGATGCAGACCGATGGTTCCCGATAATATCAGGTACTGGCAAGTGTTTGGAAATGACGATCAGATAGAGGATTTTCTGCAATGCAATAATGATTTTGAATGTACAAATATAGATTTAGAAAATATGGAAATGCCTGCCTGCGAACACCATTTTTCAAAAGTTTGGATTTGAGTTTTGGTATTTTCAGCTGCCTAGATCAGTTTGATTGCCTCTTATGAGTTTCTTGGACCTCTGATTGGTATCTTTCTTGCCTTCGTTTGCATGTATGAACAGTCTTAGGGTTTCAAGGCTTTTCTTGTCATTTGTGGCTTGAATTTCTTTTTTTGGCTTTTCTTGGCAAAACCATTCTCTCTGACTTCAGAATATGAATGTGTTTGATTAGTTAAGATCCAATGATTGGTTGAAAGTTAAGTTTGCTTGGTTTTTCTCATTTGCTTATGGTTTGCAAGATCATTTTCTTTTGTATTTGAAAAGATTAAATTGGTTTGCTCTTTATTTTTTCTTTCATTGAAAAAGTGGATTGGGTTATTTGCTTGTTCGTTGGTTTTTTTATTTTTCATACTCTCGTTGTCATAGTGTGGGTCCTTTTTGGAAAGTGAACAAGAGTTTTTTTCTTTCAAAAACTTGTTTTTGTTTTTAGAAAAAATTGAAAATAAAATTCTAGATATTGTTGAAGTATTTGAAAAAGACACATAAAGTATTTTCATTTGATAAATGATTTTTTGCATTCGCATTTGAAAGAAAATTTTGCATTGTAGTTCAAGGTTGATCTGGAAAATTTTCTCTCTCTCCCATACATAGGATTCATTGAACGAAAAGTGATACATTTCATTCTCATCCTTGCATTATTGGGTCAGAGTCATACAACATAAGTTTCATTTCCGTTACCTTTGAGTAAACAACAACCTTTAATAACACTGCGTAATTATAAAATTTATCTAGTAACTCTTTTCTAGGGCTCTTTTACACCAACATTTAGCTAGGCTAGCGCTTTGGAGTAAGAAGAGAGATACACTCTCCAAAAGCATAAAACACACAATAATATCTTGTGTTAGGGAGTGTTAAATTCCATTTTCAACATCTTGTCCTGGGAAGCCCTTCTCACACAAGGGTCAAGCACGAGGTCACATTGGTATTGGCAGACTTACTCACCCTGCTTTGTTGGTATCAGTGTAAAGATTGCACGTATTACGGGGATCACTCGGAGGTATACCCACAATGATGAGTGGAAGCCTTTTGAGTTGATTTCGGGCTAGATACCCTGCCCTTGCGTGTGGATCGGACTGTCGACTTTTCACCCTGGCTTTATTGTTGTTGGTGGTGACCTTAGTGGCCTATCTCTCTAGGTTCTTACCTGAGGTGACTGTGGAGGGGAAAGTCTTCATGGTACCTGGAATTGACGTTGACCAAACTCACTCGGGCTCCTTGGAGGGTATACCCACAATTATGTGTGGGAGCTTGCACCAGGGTGTAAGTCTGTTAAGCAGGTCGTTAGCGTAACTTTTCCACCATAACCCCGCCCCTTCTCATCTCGTTGTTGCGATGTTGGATTTCATCACCAACTAGTGGCTTCGAAATTAGAATGTCTTGTTTGCTTGGTGATTGCTTCTTAGATTTTGTTTACTAGTGCGTGTTGTTTGTTTCTCGAAGTTGACCATAGGAGTTTCTTCGCGGAGCTTGTCACTCGTTTACAATAGCTCCCCCACGTTGTTCACGTAGAATGCAGGGTTTATCTCCAGAGGATCTGGACAGTTCACAACCCTTGCCTACAGCTACACCTGAGGGCTCTCCTCGGCAAGGTGAAGCTGCAGTTGTCACCACACCACAAGTGGAATCAACTGACTCTCTAGAACCTTTTCGAATTACCAATACTAGAGAGGAATTTCGAATCTGTCATGGTGAACGACCCTTTATGCAATTAAATTCTTCCTGAGAATTAGTTGTTACCTCTTCTGGATCACCCGTTGGGCCTTTTCCCGATGTAGAAGGACAAGATCCTTTTTGGTCTGTAGGTGATTTCCACAGGACCCTTTTTAGTCCTGGTTCTCCTGTGGTCTCCGAAATCAACCCTCCGATGTTTTCTGAGACAGAGTTTGTACCGGTGAATACCACTTATCACTTTACTCTCCCTTCCGAAATGGCCCATCTCGCGATTACTACGAGTGTCCCAACCGGGTTCACTACAACTGGTCTTGCTCCTATAAACACACAGTGAACGCCCAATGTCACTCTAACACTACCACCCAGATACCATGCGTTGAATGCTTCTGCTCCAACACCTCCACAAACCCAGACCGGTTCTCCAGGTGGTCCTTCTCTTCCTAGGCATCCTATTCCCGGTTTTATTCCGACACTCTCTCAATTTCCTTCTGGAAATCCTAATCCTAGTGGCACTATCCCGTCCATTACACCAAACTTGCAGATTCCCATTGGTGGACAAGGTGGTACAATTCAACCTCCTCTTATCGGAAACCTTCCACTTACTACACAACCTTTGATTGGAACACAACTTCCGGTTGGAACTCCACCTACGATAGGGGGACCAACCCCACCTTTTGGACAAAATATACCTCCTGCTTTGGCCCAGTATTGGAATCAGATGATACAAAATCTTCCTCAAACGACTGGGGGGCAGCAGCTTGTCCCTACTATAGGCCAACCATATCCAGGTATACCTAATCCTATTTGGGGTCAGGGTCAGAATGCTCAAACCCAGGTCCCTAATCAAACTCAAGGTTACAATCCCTGGACTTACTATCCTCTCCAACCACCACCGAATCTGCCTGGGCCTTCCCATTATGGGCAGACTGCTTACGGTCCTACTGGTTTTCCGATAGGGCTTCCACCCCAAAGCCACCAGTACCCGCAGGTGAATCGACAATTACCTTTTCTTGCTACTTTGGATTTGCCAAATTTGTCTAGGATTTTAAATGATCCTATACGTCACTCTCCCCAATGGCCTGTTATTCCCGCCAAGCTTCCATCGGACATTCCTAAATTCGACGACAAAGTGGGAGAGGACCCGAACAATCACGTTATGACTTTTCACCTATGGTGCTCATCCAACTCATTGATGGATGACTCTATTCGTTTACGTCTTTTTCAATGAACCCTTACCGGTTCTGCTGCGAAGTGGTATATTGAATTGCCACAAGGTTTCTTCTCTGATTTCAACACCCTAGCTATGGCTTTCCTTACGCATTACTAGTTACCGATCCGTTATGATACCGGGACTGAGATTTTGACTTCCTTCAAACAGAGTAAAGGCACTCATATATTAGATCATATTCATGAGTGGCGAAGGAGACGACGTCTCAATAAACTTGAGCTCCCCAATCAGTTACTGGCCGAATGGTTTACAAATTCATTTGATAAACGAAATCGGTAAGGACATTGCCATGGGTGGTGTTGTCACAGAAGAGCAGGCTATAAGTCGTGCTCAGTATCTTGATCTCGTTTATTCACAAACAGGGACACTTTATGATTTGTTACCTGAATTACCTCGTCCTGGTGCTTCCAGCACTTCAACAACTCCCGCTGCCTCGCATGCGGCTGATGGTGTGATTGGTACTGCCCAAACCCAATCACATTCTGTTTCGAGCACAACCCCTAAATCTGCTTCTTCTAATGTTCAAAATGCTCTGTCTCCTACCACTTCCACTGGCAAGACTTCTGAGGTAAATGTTGTCCAATCTACCCCAGTCGGTAAAAACAAATCTAAAAAAGGGAGAGGTAAAAATAAGGAGGGAAAAAATAATAATCAAGTAGAGCAAACTAAAACCACTCCTATTGAAGATTGGGATAAGTGCAAACCACGATACCCTTGCCTTATCTGTGGTGACGATCACTACACGAAGGATTGTCCACGACGTGCCGAGGTAACAAAGTTCCTTCAAGGAGCTCTGAAACCTTCTACACCGGTTGTCTTGTCCCAACCCTTCCCGTCTCAACAGTAGGCTCAGTTGGTCATAAACGACCAACCCTCTTCTTCTACCACATCATATGTTTTGATGTGTACTGGTGATTCTAAGCAGAACAACGTTGCACTCACGACTCGAGCCAAAGATTATTCTGCATCTAAGGAGAAGGTTAACGATTTACCTCCTACTTTAGTCCAACCCTCTCTAGCGCCTCCACCTACTAACGATCCTCTTCATCTTGAACGATCGAGCCTTGATACAGTTCTGCGACCACCCTCGAAAGGTGTCGTTAGGAAATCGACTTTCAATCCTCATGCTCATGCGGCCCAGAACTACAACATTGTTGAAGATCTGGCCCAGGCACCTTCAGCGGTGTCAGCCCTTGAAGTCCTTCAGTCTTGTCCTACACAACGGAAGGCCCTGTTGAAATCTATAGGTCGAATTGACCCGATAGATATGAATTTGATAGTATTTGACTTGGAAGATCATATTCCAAGGTTACCCCCTCAACTCATGTTTCAAATACAAGTGGTTGTCTCCGACAAAAACATTTGCCGAATTGTTATCGATGAGGGTGCCTCGACGTGTGTTATGTCTCTTGCTTGTTGGAAAGCCATTGGCTCTCCTCCTTTGAATGAATCCCAGAACACTCTTAAAGCCTTCAATGGCTCTAGTTTTAAGCCTTACGGTGTTCTTCCTTCGTTTCCTATCACACTAGAAGGTAAGATGGTCCAAGTTGAAGTGGAAGTCTTTGACGCTCCACTTGATTATAATATTTTGCTTGGCCACAGCTGGATCGATTCCATGCGCGTCGTTGTGTCGACACTTTTCCATGTAGTACGTTTTCCTCATCAAGGAAAAGTTGTTACCGTCGACCAACTCGCCTTCTTCAATTCTGATACACGTACTGGCAACGTGCAGTTTATTGCTAAAACCCCACCGGGTTATGAGAACATCGGTGTAGGCATTTTAAAGGACTACTCGTTAATGGGTACTTTTCCCATTCCACCACCCGATGTTCCACGCCCGTCAGTTGCTTCTATCAACATGATCTCCACCATGCCTCACGAACTTCCTGCGTCTGACAACCCTTGGATTGTCCCTGACCCTGGAGATCATCTTCGTTTCGGCAACGTCATGCCGTTAAGTCCGGTTGAGTCTGCTTATCAAGCCATTCACTCGGCAACACCTTCTACCCCCTCTCTTGATGAGTTGTCTCTCGATCCTTTTCATGTTATTTTTCCCACTGACGAGATGATCATGTTCGTCATGGAAGACACCCCTTGGGATGATGGGCATCATCGTTCCATACTTTTTCTGGAGCACCATACTCTTGAGAACTACCAACGGATTTCGACTATGTCGACCGTTGTTGTCATTTCGACGGTTCTCGCGACTTCACACGACTTGTTTGCTGAAGGGAACTTAAGTAACATCTCGCCCACGATTCCCATTGACATATCCATTAAACCTGGGATTGTTGAAAATGTTCATATTAGAGTTTCGTGTTCTTCAGATGAGATCGTCACATATACATCTCTTTTCAAAGAATTTCGTGACATCTTCACCTGGAGCTACGAAGAGATGTCAGGTATCGGCCCTGCAATTGTTGTACATGAGATAAAGACATAACTCGGAGCTAAACCTATCCGGCAACGCCTTCGTCCGGTTCACCCACATAAAGCGGTTGTTATAAAGCTCGAAGTCGAGAAACTTCTGAAAGCCGGCTTTATTTATCCAGTGGCTCTTACGGAATGGGTTTCCAATCCTATCCTGATTGACAACAAAGGTGGCAGTATTCGTGTATGTGTTGATTATAGGGATATTAATAAAGCTTGTCCCAAAGACAACTTTCCTACCCCTTTCGTCGACCAGATTGTCGATGACTGTGCCAGAAGTGAAATCTTCTCTCTCATGGATGGTTTCTCTAGCTATAATCAAATAAACATTGCTCCCGAGGACCAACATAAGACTGCTTTTATTTGTCCTTGGGGTACTTTTGCCTATAGGAAACTCCCTTTCGGACTTAAGAACGCGGGCGCCACTTTCCAACGCGCTATGTCTTATGATTTTCATGACATCAAGCATATCGTTCAACCCTGTTTGGACGATTTACCAGCTCATTCTATGCGCAGATTCGATCGCCCTACCCACCTCCGAGCTATTTTCGTTCGCTGTCGGTTCTATCGTATACGTTTAAATCCTCATAAATGCGTTTTTTGCGTAGAATCCAGCCGTCTTCTAGGTTTTATCGTTTCGCGTCAAGGGATCCAGGTAGATCCTATTAAGGTTGAGGCGGTCCTTAATCTCCCTCCTCCTTCTACACTGCGCTAGTTGCAAAGTTTGCAGGGGAAAGCAAATTTTCTTCGTCGTTTTATCCCTAATTACGCCGAGATAACTCGTGGTTTTACGCGGATATTAAAGAAAGATACAGAGTTCGTCTGGGATAGCGTTGCCAACAATGCTTTCGAAGCTTTAAAGTTGTCCCTAATGCGAGCTCCGCTTCTCTTTCCTCCTGATTACAGTCGCGATTATTTCCTTTATCTTGCTACCTCAGAGTACACTATTGGCATGGTTCTCGTCCAAGAGGATGATGCACACGACGAACATGTTGTTTACTACTTGAGTCGAAGTCTCACATTAACTGAAATCAAGTATCAACATGTCGAAAAATTGGCCTTGGTTGCTGTTCAAGCCGTCCAATGCTTCCGGCATGATATCCTCTCACATAAGACTACGGTGATTTCTCATTGCAACCCTATGCAACATATTTTGACACGTCAATTGCTTGGGGGAAAGTACTCCAAATGGATTTTCATACTCCAGGAGTTTGACTTGGAATTCGATCACGCCAAGTCTAAGAAATCCTTAGTTTTTTCTGAGTTGATATGTGATTTTCCTCATTCTGCAACAGAAAATGTAGCAGTAGATTCATTACCCGATGAGTCTCCTTTCCTGATTAGCACTGATGATCTTTGGTATGGGGATATCATTATCTATCTCCAAACCCAGACTTTTCGTCCTGCTTTGTCTAGTACTGAACGACGTCGCATACGCTATCAAGCTCGTCAATACATTATACTCGGGGATACTCTTTATCGTTGAGGAATTGACTCTATTTTTCGATGTTGTTTAACATTCGACAAAGCTAAGAAAGCTCTGAATGACTGCCATTCCGGAGCATGTGGTGGTCATATGTCTGGGTATGCTATTGCCCA
>JASDQU010738886.1:37641-64042 GCA_032191745.1 Picea mariana
AGAATCAAGGGGCAGATTGGTTCTTTCATCTACAATAGTCGAGGCGCAGGGGAAGAAGCAGATAGAATGTTGAAGGAGATGAAATTCTTTACGAGTTTCACATGGCACTATGATCCATGCGGGATCATTTCGGAAATGAGGGTGAAAAATAAGAATGTCTCGTATGCTCATGAGTCCAAGCCAGAGATCGAGAAATTTGCAAATCAGACAGTATGGGAGCCTGATACTTTGACGGACGTGGAATAGCAAGTTGAAGTGGAACATCAGGTGCCCTCGAAAAGTGTGCCACCCACTACCACACCTCAGGTCCCCAAAGAGAAGAGGCCCCGATAGGAGTCCTCTCCTTCTGTAACAGAGGTGTCATCAGAAGAGTTCTAGATGCACACCAAGAGGCCAAAGACAGTGTCAACGCCTGGCGCGACAGTAGAACAAGAAGTCCCACCTACCACAGTAGCTACCACAGGGGTCAAGCCAGTCACTCTACCTTTCGATTCGAGCCAGCATAAAGCAATCACAACAGCAATACCGAAGAAATCCACAGATTCTCCCCTGGATACTCCGCCAAGTAAAACTGGGCCCAAGTTGGGCATTTTCGAAAAATATGAATTAATCAAGAAGAAGAACCAGACCCTCACTAGCAGCACTTATGCCCAGTTTTGGAAGCAGTCTTCCACAGCTCAGCATAGGCTTCTTTCGGCATTTGACACAGAAAAGGGTAGGATGCATATGGCTTACCTCCAAGCACAGGTACCAGATCCTAAGGTGATCTTAGATTACAAAAGGGCCACCTTCGAATTCCAAGCGAAGGACGTGCATCCAGCAGATCAGATGGATCTGCACAAACAAACAGGGGAGATGGTTTTTCACACATTGGCCCACGCTTCAGCTTCTGCAGCAAAATTTCATGTATCTTTAAACAATGCGTAGACACAACTCAAGCTGGAGAAAATATCATCTTTCGCGAAAGATAACAGAATCAAGACGTTGGAGGAGCTGGTCCTCAAGATCGGTTATGACCCTGTGAACGTCAAGGCTGCAGAAAAGATGATAAAAAAGAAAAATGCTGACATCGCATCCTTAAGAAAACAGTTGAAGCTCCCGCCCACAGAGGACTCACAAGCAAAGGAGATAGCAGAAAAGGAAGGTGAAAGGGATGAGATGCTAAAGTTAGTCATGGAGCAGAATGCTCAGCTCAAAGAGATGGAGGCTGAGATGGAAAGATTACTGAAATAAAAAGAGCAGATGAAGCCAATGGAAGGCATTCCATTGAGCGCTATCCCAATTGCAAGATTAAGCACAGCGACAGTGACAGCAATTCCCTCTGCAACACCAGTGTCACTACCAGAAGGAACATCAGACCTTGCCAAGTCCATGGAGAAAATGAACCTGCAAGAGACAGAAATCAGCAGGCTTAAGAAAGAAGTGGAGAACCTCCAAGAGCTCAAAACTTCCTTTCAGACAAGCCTATCCAAAGAAAAGCAGATAACAGAAAATCTCAGGAAAGAGTTACAGCAGCTCCAACGGCAGACAATGGCAGGGAAAACTTTGGCTGAGGTCAAAGAGATTGTATGGACAGACATCACCAAGTCCATCAATGAAATTTGGCCAATGATCCAAATCATGTTTGAACAAAATGAGTTGCTCCAGAGGAGCAAACAGGCTATTGAGAAAATCAGAGTGGAGCTGGGAGACATGCCAGCACAAGATAATGAGATCATCAGATTCCTGAATTCCAAGACCAGAGAGGAACTTGAAGAACTAAAAATCGAGGACAAAACAGAGACTATACTTGAGGTAAAAAGGGTTTTAACCAAGAGAATTCTAATGCTTCATCTTGAGGAAAGGGTCAAGTCATGGATCAGGGAGTACAGAAGTTTTTCAATAAAATAGATGTTCTCCAAAAGAAAGGCCTTCCTGGTCTGAAGGTCATTAATGACAAACTAATGACACTCCCTGATTACAAGAAGAAGTTGACTGAAGCGTCTAAGGACAGTTCCAAGTTTGCAGGGATACAAGGGAGCATCACAGGCAAAGCATTCATGGATGTCCTGCAGTTGGATATTAGTATCCAACACGAGATTAAACACATATTCATCATTAAGCCTACATTTTCTAAGTATACAGACATGGATGAAGAGTATCGGAGATTACTTAAAGTCACAGTGCCAAGACATCTCAGATGGGAAGAACTATGTGATCTACTAGACTAGCAGATGAGCTGTCACAATCCAGTCACCTGTCCAGTCAGAAGAGGTTGCGAAGGCACCTCGCAAACGGCCTACCCCAGAAATTCCGCATACAGTTGTATCGAGTCATCAAGCAGTTTTGATTAGTTAAATTAGTTACTCTAAAAATAGAATGAGCACGTCCTGATCAGTTACGACAGGAACGTTTGTATTTTGAATTATAAATACTTCATCTTTCGAAGTATTGGGGGTTGTTGATTCGCACACCCTATTGCTATCAAACTGTAATATTTTTGAAGAGATCTGCCATTAATAAAGAAGAGACACTTTACAGGATTCTAGCGTATGTTCACTGGTGATGTTGATTTTCTAAGTTGAATGTTTTCCTTTCTCTGTAATCATTTTGTTTTCTGGAACTAATCTTTATGAATAGCGTAAAGTTGCAGGATTTATCTTCGATACCCTGTTTTCGATTCTAAATATTTCAATGTTTATCTTCTAATATCTTCAATTAAGAAATTCTTAATTGCTTGTTAGTTGAAGTTATTTTTCTTATCTTTTCTTCTGTCCATCATTTTAATTACTAAAGATCCAGTGAGTATATTATCTCGCCATGTAAAGGTTTTCTTTGGCGTTTCTGGTTGTATCTCATATCTAACGAAGCCCAGACTCCATAGCCTAATGGATGTGTAGACCGTCTCAACCAATTTAAAAACCTTTTGACAACAAAACCTACAGTTTCTTTACCTAGCCTAATACCTGAAATTAAAAACAAAGCTAAATCATATAGAGAGATCCCTCTCTGAAGCTGGAAGGGCTAGATCCCAGCTTTAAAAGCGGTTGGATAAGGTTACCTTTGTAGATTTCTTCTCTTTCAACCTCTAGGAAATTTACCAAGTGCTAACAGCTATATTCTTCAAGAGAAATACCTTTCACGACCAAGAATGAATTATCACACAAGAGGGTGCTTAATCCCTAGAAACTCTAGCGCCCAAGAGAGGAGCGCACCTTTTCCAAAGAGAAGTACTTGTTGAAATTTCCAAAACATGTGAGGAGGATATGATTCTACAATGGAGAATCATCTCCTACTTATATTAGACTTTGACTATTTAGCAAGGGCATCTTATTGGCACAACAGGGATGACCTCTCTAAGTCAAATACACTTTATCATTATATTTATTATTACAATTAATATTCACATTTTTAATTTTATTCTTTATATTAATCTTATTAACATAGGGTCGACCTGTACCCTTTACATAATAACTAGGGTTACAGGTAGATCTGATAATTGAACAATATATAGCAAATGATATGATACACCCACTATTGCTCATCCACTAGGGGCCACATCCATAGGGATGCCATGGACCCGATTCACTACATCACACAGATGAGCCAGGTCCTCACACGTTCACCTATGCTCATCCATAGGAACGTCTGCTCTACAGATCTGCTTTCCCACTGCCACCAACAGGAGGATCATTTGGAGTCTTCTCATCAACTATGTTGTTGTTTAGAGGAGGCCATCATATCATCTTCGTTCTTATTCTCATGATGATGTGCCCAACGCTTTTCAGGATTTCCCACGTTCACCATGTGCTCAGCCACAGGCACATCCTAACTCAACAGATCGCTTTTCCACTAGATGATCATCTGGAGTTATTCTCTCTCACGTCATAGAGGAGGCCATATACATTCCTAGCCCCTGTACCAGGCTGGAACCATGAATGCTTCATTAGGGGCTTTCTCTCATGTTTGTAAGTTGAGAGTAAGACTTCACATAGCTGTTATATTCCACATCTCACAGGTTTGTAAGTTGGAGGATGTCTCCTATAGTTGCATTCATCAACAAGATGCCCCCCTTTTAACTCCATATAGAAGGCAAACCCATTTGAATTAGCCTATCGAATTTATTTGAAAAGAATTTGAGATTCCTTTTAACTATGATACATCTGTTTTGAGCTTGTTGAATTAAACGCCTTTTGGAAAAAACTTTTTTTGTTTCCATAACCATGACAATCCTATCTTTCACCCCTATTTTCCTTAACTCTTATTTGGACATAGAATTGAGGAACTTTATAGTCTTGGTGGCTACTTGGGGTTTATTTCCTAACTCTTGAAATGCATGTTGTATGATAGTGTCCACTTCATTTGTCAAGATATTCTCTTCTCCAACCAATTTAAAATAATCCCACATATTTGTCACCTTTTGTAATGATCTGATCCCATATAAGGTGTCTAGAAACTATAAGGTATGGTCTACCAACAATATTTTATTTCAGTTGTTCTACTTCTCCTTGCAATTTGGCTTTTATCATCTTATATTGCTCAATCGTTTTGTCCTTGTACTTCAATTTTTCTTGGAAGACTTTGATCTCGTCATTTTGTATTGAGACTGATTTCTTCATATTTTTAATCTCGACTTCTTTTATATTGAGCTCTAATAGAGATTTGGCTAACTTGTATGATGGATATGTTGGCTCTGTATATTGAGAAAAATAAGATCCTTTCTTTAGGACTTCAAACTATTTTTCATATATTTCCATCTTATATTTAATCTGCATTATTTTTCTTAGCAGTCAATCTTTCTCTTGTTGCATCGTTTACATTTATGTTGTATGTACATGATCAACCCCGGGTATTTTGAGCTTTTTATTCAATACTTGTATTTTAGTATCTTGTGTTTTCATTATAGCTTGTACAGATGTTGCGTCTTCTTGATTTTCTCCCAGATCAATAACCATTGTTTGATCTCCTCCTCTCATTTTCTTAGTTTTGTTATCCAACTTTTCAAATTTCAATTAGTTTCAATTTTATCACTCATAGTCTGCAATCTTTTTATTCCAACAGAAGTAATCATTGTTGGAATTTTAAATTTTCTAGTTACACAATTACAATTACTTAATCCAATAGAAATTGTAGTAGGATCACTGAAAGATAAACAATCACATATACAATAGAACACAAAGATTATCCTGGCAAACCCTCGTGGGGGAGAAAACCCAACAACCAAAATCCTTAATATGGATTCCTTCAACCAATACAATGATGCATTATAACTCTCCCAAAAAGACCAAGACCAAAACACCAAAAGAACCAGTCTCCAAGACTTGTTCGCTAGACCTTCTTATGCACTCCAAGATGCACAAGAGAAGTATGTCAGTGTGTGTCCAAATGAGAAGAACCCATCCTCTATTTATACACAACAATGTCTCTTGAAGAGACATGACTCATGACCTAACTAACCCATAAAATAGGGTCGACTAGCCACAATGGGTTTTTTTACTAAGTAAAATACCAATAATATAATAATTTATGTTGAGAGGACTTGTACAATATAATTATAATAAAATTTTAAAGGTTTGACTAAAACAAATATACAAGAATATCTTCCATAGTTACACCAAAAATATTAACACTCCTTCTTAACTAGGAAGGTATTCTTTCTAGACATGGACTCCAAGTCTGATACCACACGAGCTCACATCCATTGATCGTTGAACATGAGAATTTATACATCCTTGGATATCCATAGTGAAACATGACTTCACCCCATGCAACCAAGGTCTGTGGGTAGCTCTTAATAGCTACAGCATGTCCCTAGGACATCCACTCCTTGTGATGCATCGGTACCTCATGATGTGCACTCATGTCTCAATGCCAACCCTTTTTCATGTTGGATGAGACCCACCAGACTCAGTGCCAACACTTTTTCATGTTGGATGAGATTTTTCCATACTCAATGCTAGCCCTTTTTCATGTTGGATGAGTTCCACCTATCACTCCCTTTGAAGAGGGACCACACCAAGCTTTTCCCTGAAGTACTCAAACTTCGTCCTTGACAGTGACTTGGTGAACACATCTGCAACCTAATCCTCAATAGTCACAAATTGGAGCCTCACTACTCCCCTCTATACCATATCCCTGATATAGTAGTATTTGATCTCAATATGCTTTGACCTGTCATGGAACACTGGGTTCTCTAACAACGTCATGCAACTCTGGTTGTCACACCAAATGTAGGTCGCCTCCAATCCAATACCAAATAACCCAAACAACAGCTTCTAAATCCATACTGCTTCTCTACTCCCTACACATGCTACCACATACTCAGCTTCAGCCATACTGAGTGCCACACATGACTGCTTTCTGCTGCTCCAAGAGACCATAATGGAGCCAAGACTAAAACAGTATCTGGAAGTGCTCTTTCGGTCAGGAATACTATCAGCCCAATCTGAATCTGAGTACCCATACAATCCAAACTCATGGTCAGATCTATACCAGATACCATGATCTAGAGTACCCTTAAGGTACCTCAACACATGTTTTGTTGCAACCAAATGAACCATGTCTGGGCTACTCCAAATGTTGACTCAAGGTGTTAACAACAAAACATATATCTGGTCTTTTGTTCATCAAATACATCAATGATCCCACTATCTGCCTGTATAAGGTAGAATCCACAATATCTGAAGTTGTATTCTACAACAACTTAAGATTTGATGCCATCAGGGTAACCATGGCCTTACAGTCCAACATCTCGAACCTCTTCAAGATTTACACAACATACTTTCCTTGATTTAGGAAAATCCCATTTGATCTATGCCAAACTTCTATTCCCAAGAAGTAGTGCATCATTCCTAAATCTTTCATCTTGAATTCTACAACCAATTTTCTCTTACATTCAATGATGAGATCTTCTGCACCTATTAGAAATAGGCCATCTACATACAACAGTAGAATCATTGGTTCACCTTCCTCAACCTTAAAGTAAAGGTTAGGATCTGCACTGCTCTTGGTAAAACACAAGCTCATCATAAAATTGTTAATCCTACCATACCATGCTCTCGATGCCTGCTTCAATCCATATAAAGCCTTCTTTAATCTGCACACATGAGTCTTCCTGTCATGTGTCTCGAATCCAAGGGGTTTCTCTACATAAACTTCCTATTTTATTTCATCATTCAGGAAGGTTGTCTTTACATCCATCTGGTGCACCTTCCATTTCATCATAGTGGCCAATGAAAGTATAGCCATGATCGAGGTATATCTTGCTACAATAGCAAAATATTCTTCATAGTCAATCCCTTCTGATCCGGATTTTATGAGAAGAATGAAATGAATACAAATTATTAACTGGTGCTTAACACAAAATAACAGAGATACAGTAAAACGGGTTTTCTATTCAATAATGAAATAAGCTGAAACAGTAAAATGCAGCGGAAACAAGCTTGCTGGAATGGTGGCGACTTATCTTTGAGAAAAGATGTGACGACAGCACGCATTCGCAAGAAGAATGTTACAATGAGTCTCTGAAGTCATTTTTACAACAAGAAAGAATGCCAAAAACCCTAGACATTCAAAAACCTAACCCTAGGAGATGAAGCGCCAAAAGTCATGTGGGCCCCGTTTGGGTAAGTTAGTACATCAACTTCCCGGGGTCGTAACTTTTGCATACGATCTCTGTTTTAGGCATGTGATAGCCCGTTGGAAAGGTATCGTTGAGGAGATTCATTTTGGGGGCTCAATCATGCCTTTGGCTATCTTTGAGGATCTTGATCCAGAAAAACCTTCATTTAGGCCCTCAAAATGGCCCCGGAAGTTAAAACTGCTAAAAATAGTAAATTGCCAAAATTGTCAGAAAACTGTTTTGAGCCAGTTGGAAAAGGTGGGTGGCCACCGATATCAATCTGGATCAATCCTCCCTCCTTAGGAAGCAATGGTCTCCATTGCGTTGAGGTCCCCCATCAAATGAGGAAATTTCTGTTGAACTTAGCCCCGGGTGAGCCACTTGCCTTGGTGCAGAAGCTGCCCTGCTTTGACGACTCGATAAAGATGGATCCTTTGTTGTCGAGTGCCCTTGATCTATCTGTCCACAATCTGATCATTGGATGCATATTGTATGCAATCAGGGTTGAGCTATGTTGCTGTCAGTTTTTCTGCTACTTCTGAGGTGTCCAATAATGGTGGGAAATAAGGGCGAAGGAGATCCACGTTGAACACTGGGTGCAGGCCAAGGAAAAGAGGAATGTTGAGCTCAAAAGCATTATCCCCCACAACCTTGGTGATAGTGTACGACCCATAACGGAGTGGTCGAAGCTTCCGATGGGGTCCTGTAAGGCGTTCTTTCTGCAAGTGCAACCAAACTTTTTCGCCCACCTGAAATTTATGTGGCACTCGATGTTGATCATGGCATTGTTTGTACTTGTCATTGGACTTCTGTAGGATATCCTGAACCTGTTAGTGGATGTGCTGGATCCGCTCAATGAACTGGGTGGCTTTGTCAGCTTCAGTTGGAGCAGGAGATGATTCAGTCGAGGTGACCGCAAGGGGAAGTGCAACATCTATGGGACCCAATGGTTGGAATCCCAACCCCACTTGAAAGGGGTTGTGGCCGGTTGAGATATGCAGGGCTCAGTTGTAGTTATGTTGGACATAGGGAAGGCTCTCATCCCATGTGCGAGGTTGCTTTGAATTATACATGCGAAGGATATGCACAATCATTCGATTTACAACCTCGGTTTGGCCATCTGTCTAGGGGTGGAAGGTCATGGATTTGGTGTGCTTGGTGTCTAGTAGTGACCAGAGGCTCGACCAGAATGTGTTGAGAAATCGACTATCCCAATATGAGACAATGGTTTGTGGGATTCCAAAATGTACCCAGACTCGTTCAAAGAAGAGCTTGGCAGTGGCCTCCACTGTGATTCTCTTCTTGCAGGCAACCAGAATCGCCATCTTAGAAAAGCGATCAACAACCACAAAAACACAGTCATTTCCCCGCTTGGTGGATGGGAGGCCCGACATGTAATCCATTGAGATGGATTCCCATGGCCTGTCAGGAGTGGGAAGAGGGGTGTACAGGCCCTGTTTCTTAGTGGTCGGTTTGGCAATAGCGCAGGTAGTGCAGGACCTTATATACTTGTTTACCTCCTATCGAAGTTTTGACCAGTAGAAATGTTTCGGTAGCATCGCCACTGTCTTTTCGACGCCGAAGTGTCCTGCCACCCGACTGTAGTGGGCTTCCCAGATCATCTTCACTCGCTCACTTGATGGAACATAGATATGGCCCAGACGACACAACAACCCATCTTGAAGATGGAAATTATCGACAACTGCGTTTGCACCCAACATTTGGTGGGTGGTAGCGAAGTCAGGGTCTGTCTCATAGAGTTGGGGCCATCCAAATGTCTCATGGCCGCAAGAGTCTAGCACCGTGGTGAGTGTCGTGACTTGTGGTCTACTGAGGCAATCAGCGACACGATTGGTGCTTCTTGTTTTATACTTGATGTTGAGGTGGAATTGTTGCAAGTATGTGGACCACTTTTGATGGTGGTCATTCTGCAATTTTCCCTGTGTCTGTATGAACTGCAGTGGCTTATGATCAGTGTGGATGATTGTCTCCTTCCCAAGAATGTAATGTCTCCACTAGGGGCATCCTTGTACAATGGAGTACATTTATTTGTCATAAGTAGGGTACTTGCGGATAGTATCTGACAGTGTCTTACTATGATAGGCCACGAGGTGGCCGTGCTGAGTGAGAACGGTGCCCACAGAATAGTCTGAAGCATATTTCTCGATCTCAAAAGGATGTTGCAGGTCTAGTAGTGAAAGTACTGGGGCTGAGCACAAGCGTTGCTTCAAATCATCGAATGCTTGTTGTTGGGACCGACCCCATGCAAATTTTTCCTTACCACCACCCCTGTTTATTTGGCTGAGGGCCCATGCAATATTGGAGAAACCCAACACGAACCTACGGTAGAAATTGGCAAGGCCCAAGAAGCTCCGAAGCTCAGTGAGTGTTGTTGGGGCTGGCCAATCACGGATGACTTGGATCTTGGCTGGATCCACATGTACGCCATGATGATCAATGATGTAGCCCAGGTAATGGACCCTATCCATGCCGAAGGAGCATTTTACCAAGTTGGTGTATAGCTTGTGTTATCGTAGGGTGTGCAGAACCTACTAAATATGTTGCAAGTGTTCGGCCCAAGTCTTGTTGTAAATTAGAATGTCATCCAGATACACCACTACAAAAGTATTGGTGAATGGTTGCAGGATATCGTCCATCATCCTCATGAAAGTGGTCGGAGCATTTGTCAAACCAAAGGGCATGACCAACCATTCAAAAAGGCCTTCCTTTGACTTGAAGGAAGTCTTCCATACATCTGTTTGTTCTATCGGGACCTGGTGGTAGCCAAACTTCAAATCAATCTTACCGAAGTATTTGGCCCCCGTGAGTTGATCAAGGAGGTCATCGATTCGGGGAATCGGGTACCGGTTTCTGACTGTGATTTTATTCAGAGCCCGGTAATCAATACAGAGTCACTAGGTCCCATCTTTCTTCTGTACCATCACGATTGGGCTCCTGCAAGGTGATGAGCTGGGGAAAATGTGCCCCTTGTGGAGTAGTTCTTGGATATGTCGCTTGATCTCCTCATTCTCTAACAAAGAGAAACAATAGACTGGCCCATTGGGCAGCGGTGCATCGGGGGTCAGATCGATGAGGTGCTTGACCTGGCAGTGCAGAGGTACCCCTGTAGGTGAGGAGAAGATATCTGAGTATTCTTCCATGACCTTATCTACTTGCTTCTGTTGTGTGGAGAGGTCAGCTGCAAATACCCTAGTTGTGGTTGTGATCTTTCACTTATTCTGAGAGCGAATCATGAAGAATATAAACTTCCCCGTCTGAGAGATGACCTTCCTGCATTGCTTAGCAAAGATCAAGGAAATAACACTAGGTGGGACTGCCTCAGGTATCCTGTAAAATTTCCTGTTCAAACTAATAATAACACTATGAGGCCTAGACTCATATACAGCGTGACGTTTCCATAAATAAAGTTGGCCCAAAAGAACATCACAAACTTCGAGAGGAGCAACATCACACAATACCTCATCTTTGAAGGGCTTGATGCCGTATGAAAGTCGGCACTGTTGGCTGACGCAGAGATCGCTTCCTTGGCGGAGCCATCCAATGGTGTACGGTTGTGGGTGCGACGTTGTTGGCAGGGTCAGCCGCTTGATGACCTCTGCTGAGATGAGGTTCTTCTGGCTACCGCTATCAACGATGAAGTGCAGCGGGGTGCCTTTTATCCACATCTATGAATGGAAGAGGCGCTCTCCTTCTTCTGGCTCGTCTGGTTCACCAAGCTGGAGATTGGTGGTAGCAACGGTGGCACTGGATTCTGCGTCAATGATCTGTCTTCCCCTTTTTGGTTCTAGCTCAGAGTCATAATCTGCATCTGATTCAGAGGATTTCACTTCAGCCACCAGCAACTGCTTTGAGCGGCAGTCAGCAGTGTTATGCCAAGGGCTCTTATGGAAGTCACACCACTTCCCGGTATCTTTCTTTGTCTTTCCGGTGTCCTTCTTTGCTTGCGGCTTGGAATAGTTGTCCTGATACTGTCCATCTTTCATTTGTCCTTTTTTCAGTGGGTTGGGGCCGCCCTTTCCTGGCTTTTTTTTTTAGGGGTTCCCAGGCCCAAATTGCCGCGTCTTTTGTTTGAGCTTCTACTCGATTTTGACAGCATATCGGTAGGCCGCGCCCAAGGATGAGATGTCCAGAAATTCCATTTTGGTCTAGATGTATCTATGTAGAGCACCATGATACTTGAGCACTAGATGTTGCTCTGAATCTTTGATACCCAACTTGGTGCGCAAGGTATGGAAGATATTTGTGAAATCTGGCACTGCTTGGTCTCTTTCTTGCCGCAGTGTGGTCAATTTGGTATACAGGTCATCATAACTTATGAAAGGGTAGTATTGTTCCTTAATAGCATCCCTGAAGGATTCTCAGGTAGTCGTGACTGAAAATAATGAGGTTTCCTCTATTTCCTTTTGCTCACAGAAAGTTTCCCACCAATCTTTGACATGGGGAACGGCTTTAAGGAGCGCAAAAGTAATCTTTTCTTTATTCGAAAAGTTATGGACAGAAAAATACCCTTCTAGTAGATTCAACCACTTGTATACAGCATTTGCGTCTATCTGACCTTCAAATATAGGAATATCGAAGTTTATTTGTACTTTGAAGGGGGCGACGCCTCCGTTAGAAGAAGATGTGTCCCCTGTTGGTAGCTGCCGAAGGATTTGCGCGAAACTATCCATCATCTCGTTCCTATGTTGCGTGAGGGCTTCCTAAATCAACAGTTTGAAAGGATCTCATGTCCCATCATATTTATTTTCTCCTACCATGGGAGGTCTCTTGGGCATGCGAGAGCTTCTTTCCTCAAGAGAAACAAGCTCGAGACCCAACTCTTTGTACTCTGACCTCGTTGGGGACATGCATTAAGACGACAAGGAGCAGACCACTTTGATACCATTGATCCGTATTTTATGAGCAGAACGAAATGAATACAGATTATTAACTGGTGCTTAACACAAAATAACAGAGATACAATAAAACTGGTTTTCTATTCAATAACGAAATAAGCTGAAACTGTAAAATGCAGCGGAAACAAGCTTGTTGGAATGGTGGCGGCTTATCTTTGAGAAAAGATGTGATGGCAGCACACATTCACAAGAAGAAGGTTACAATGAGGCTCTGAAGGCATTTTTACAATAAGCATGAATGCCAAAAACCCTAGACATCCAAAAACCTAACCCTAGAAGATGAAGCGCCAAAAATCATGTGGAACCCGTTTGGGTAAGTTAGTACATCAACTTCTTGGGGTCGTAACTTTTGCATACGATCTCCGTTTTAGGTGCGTGATAGCCTGTTGGAAAGGTATCATCGAGGAGATTCATTTTGGGGGATCAATATTTCCTTTGACTATCATTTAGGATCTCTATCCTGAAAAACCTTCATTTAGGCCCTAAAAATGGCTCCGAAAGTTAAAACTGCTAAAAATAGTAAATTGCCAAAATTGTCAGAAAACTGTTTTGAGCCAGTTGGAAAAGGTTGGTGGCCACCGATATCCATCTGGATCACCTTCCTTCTTATAGAAACCTCGGGCCACAAATCTTTCCTTATATTTTTCAATACTGCCATCAACTGGGTGTTTCTTCTTGTAGATCCATTTCGAACTCACCACAGATTTTTCCTTTGGTCTGGGAACCACATACCAGACATCATTCTACATAATGGAATCATATTCCTCTACCATGGCATTTTCCATACTTGATTTTCTACATCCTCTTCATAAATGGAAGGTTATGCATCCATTATGTCACACAAGCATGCCACATAGTTGAAATACGGCTTCGGCTTCTTACTTTCCCTGGAATATTTCTTTGGGGCACCAATTATTTCTACATCTCTGATAAGCTCTTGTACCTAAGCTGGTCTTCTCTTGTGAGAAGGTATATTGGTTGGTTTTTGAGGTTCTACCATGTCATAATCCTCTAGAATGACTTCCTCCGGTTCAAATCCCTCTAGAACTTTAGGAACTTCATTCTCTTCTTCATGTGCCTCTTCTGCACAAATCTGTTTGGATTTCCTAAAAGCTGCATTCTCGTCGAAGGTTACATCTCAGCTGATCTCCACTTTCCGGTGACCGGGAATTTATATAATGTAATTCTTCAATGTCTCACTGTAACCAACAAATATGCCCTTCCATCCGGAAGGGTCCAACTTTGTCCTCTTTTCCTTAGGGATGTGAACAAATACAGGGCAGCCAAATATTATGAAATGGTTGAATTCTTGGTTCTCTCCTAAAAACATTTCCTCGGGTATCATGTTTTCAAGAACCTCGTGGGGAATTTTATTCTACACATACACTAACGTCTTCACTGCTTCTTCCCACAGATGCATAGGAAGATATTGATCATGGATCATGGCCTTTACTTATTCCATGATTGTCTGATTCTTCCTTTCATCTATTCCATGTTGTTGAGGGTTATATGGAGTAGAAATCTCCCTCTTAATATCAACTTCCTTGCAATACTCCTTGAATTCTTCTGAGGTGAATTCACCTCCATTGTATGATCGTGAGGTCTTTATCTTATGCTCTGTCAATTTTTCTACTAGAGCCTTGAACTCTTTGAATTTTCCAAAAACTTCATTCTTTGCTTTTAACAAATAAATCCAAGTTTTACATGAGTAATCATCAATGAAAGATACATAATATACATACCCGCTTAGTGAAGCTACTGACATCAGTCCACATACGTCTAAATGCACGATGTCCAAAACTCCTTTAGCTCTGTTATCACTATTGGGAAAGGAGTGCTTCACGTTCTTGCCTTGTGCACATCCTTTTCACACACCATCTAGTTCTGCTTGGATTTCTGGAAGACCTGTCACCATTTTGCTCACAATCGGAAGAGCTTTGTAGCGTAGGTGAGAAAATATCCTATGCCATAGTTCACTTGGATTCACAATATCATGAACCATTGCAGAATCTGAATGTCCTTTTAATTTGTAGAGTCCTCCTTTTTCAACTCCAATCACTACTACATCATCAAGGGTCTTCCCTCAAGGCCACATAAGAACTTGACCATCAATAAATGCTACTCTAAAACCTTTCTTGTCCAATGCTTAAATTGAGAGAAGATTCTTCTTTAAACTTGGAACATATAGCGCTTCCTTCATCTTCATTGGCTTGCCTGAGTTTAACTTGTAGGAAGCTTCTCCAACACCTTTGATTGGATATTGATGGTCGTCACCCAATTTCACCTTGTGAAGTGAATCTTTATGAATAAGTTTAGATAAGGAGTCTTCATAGCTTGTCGTGTTCTTGGAAGAACCATTGTCTATCAACCAAGTGTCGCGTCCATGAGTAGCATTACTTTTGATGGCTGAGATAAGAACATAATCCTCATCACTTGATTCATCTTGCTTTGCAACCTTCTTGGGAGGCTCATCATCTTCAATTGTGTGAGATTGATGCCTCTTACTTCCTTTCTTATTCTTAATTTCCATAATGAGGGGGAAATCCCTAACAAAGTGTCCCAATTCCTTACAACAGTAACATCTGATATTTGAGTTGTCTCTTTGACCCATCTTAAACTTCTTAGGTAAAGAATGTTCCTTCTTGTTCTTTCCTTTCCTAGTGTGGGAGGCTAGGGCTTGATCTTCATCTGCCATCTTTTCTTTTCTTGCAGTTGTCCTAGCTTCTTCCTAGTTACAATCTTCCCAAATCCTATTGAACTTGGGAATCTTTTTTCTTGAAAAAATTCCTTGGATGAATCCATCCCATGACCTTGGGAGGCCATTCAAGGTAGTCATTGACATCTCTTCTCCTTCTACTAAGTCACCAATGGCTTCTATTTGCTCCTTGATTTGATTCACTCTTGAGAAGTAGGAGTGAATGGTTTCTGAATTCTGCATTTTCGCATTCTTCAACTGAGATCTCAGAGTCATTCTTTGATTTATGTTGCTTCCCTCAAACAGACGAGTTAAGGTGTCCATCATTTGCTTTGGAGAAGATAATGATGATATATTATGGATACGATGGTCCTTAATGGAGTCTGGAATAATCCTCACCATGTCCTTCTTATATTTTTCCTTAGCTTCATCTCCTTGAGTTTCTTGAACCTCTTTTATAATGAACTTATCCAGTTCATGTTCTTCAAGAAGGAGGGTTACTCTATACTTCTAGGACCTGAAGTTATCAACTCCATCTAGCTTCTCATCAATCTTTGTCCCGGTAGTCATATTGCCTTCTGATGGTCTTGGTTTGTCCGGCAATTGTCTCTAGACTGAAAATGGCTCCCTTTTAGGCTTCTAGATCTTCAACTGGCTTCTATTCTGGCCTGCTCTGATACCATGTTGGAATTTTAAATTTTCTAGTTACACAATTACAATTACTTAATCCAATAACAATTGTAGTAGGATCACTAAAACATAGACAATCACAGATACAATAGAACACAAAGATTATCCCGGGAAACCCTTGTGTCGGAGAAAACCCAATAACCAAAATCCTCAATATAGATTCCTTCAACCAGTACAATGATGTCATATAGCTCTCCAAGAAAGACCAAGACCAAAACACCAAAAGAACTAGTTTCCAAGACTTGTGTGTTAGACCTTCTTATGCACTCCAAGATGCACAAGAGAAGTGTGTGAGTGTGTGTCCAAATGAGAGGAACCTATCCTCTATTTATACACAACAGTGTCCCTTGAAGAAACATGATTCTTGACCTAACTAACCCATAAAACAGGGTCGACTAGCCACAATGGGGCTTTTTACAATTATAAGTAAAATACCAATAATATAATAATTTTTGTTGAGCGGACTTGTACAATATAATTAAAATAAACTTTTAAAGGTTTGACTAAAACAAATATACAAGAATATATTTTGTAGTTACACTAAAAATATTAACAATCATAATATATTTGTTGATCAAGAGGATTGATTGCATCCAATTCAAGAGAAATATTGGTCACTTTATAACTATCTGAAGATTGTTTACTCTAATTTTCTTCCTCCCACACAACTAGATTTAACTTACCTTTTTGATAATCCATATCAGACAATAACCTGGTTTGAGATTATCCCAAATCACAAATCTTGGCAAAAACAGCTTGTTTAATTTAAACACCCTTCTTCTTAGTATCCATGAATTTATGGAAATAATCAGCATGCTTGGGTTGATCAGCTTCCAGTGTTCCATTTTTAGCTTGACTTGTTGAATTTGGTGCATTTATTGATGAAGATACTTAAATGAAAATTGGAGGTTGATTTTGTTGATAATCCTCGCTCATCCTGTGACATTTKATCCTTTATTTCTTCAAATTCTTCTACCTTCTTCTTTTTAGTTGCCTTTTCCTCATTTGTCTCTATGATTTTTGTTAAAATTTTGGTATGCTCATTTAACCATAGAAAATGTCACATCATTTTCACCCAACCATAGCACATATGCCACCCCCGTGCACAATAACCTTTTMTTAGATAGAATGATTATGGCAAGTCCCTACTAGAACCAACAAATAAACCCTAATCAAAAACACCATTGTTGCAGCAACAACACAATACCAAGAGAACGCACTTCTACTAATAGAAGCTTATCTTTACCAAGAGAAGCACACAAGAGAGATACCAGAAAGACTGAGATTACACCATGGAAACTGTTGCACCACCCTCTCTAGACTTGCACCTCCTTCTGTTGCAATTGTTGCTCCTCAGACGTGCACCCTCCTTTTGTTGAGTTAGTGTGTGTCAAATGAGCCAGTGCATTCCTTTATTTATACTAGTCTATCATGTGACTTTTCTAGGTTGGGCTGACTTCTCTTTCTAGGGCCTTCTAATTATTTATTATTATTCTCCTTGGGTCGACTTCTCTTTTTGGGGCCTTCTAATTATTTATTATTATTCTCCTTGGGTCGACTTCTCTTCTAAGGTTTTCTCACATATTTTTAATGGTTCTCTCACTTCGAGAATATTCTATTCTAAGTACAAATGTTACATTTGGAGGTTAATACCTCCTACAGCTACCAAAACATAAACACTCCCTCTTAGCTAAGGAGGTATTAACTAAGATGTTATTCATGTAATGTCTCAAACACATCCATCCATCTCACATGGCATGGGAAAGAATCACATGGTCTTGCAGACCATTCTACAGGTAGCATCACCATAGCCACATAGGCTATCTCATGATCAAATAGATCATGTCTCAAGTAGCATGGCTACAAAATCCATCTCATGATCAAACAAATCATGTCACAAGTATCACCATCATAACCACACATGCTTTGTCATAGTCACACACATAGATTGTTTAATGGTCATGTCGCATTCATGCATCTAGGGCCTCATCAACACATGTAGCATCTCTCTAGTGGGAACAACCTCATTGTCCTCTCAGACCTTATGTCATTATAGAGATTTCATCTATCTCACACGGAACTAGGCAACCATCCATCTCACACAGAATCTAGAATATGCAATTGAGCCAGTTTACACAGAACTGTGCTACTGCCCGATCCAAACAGAGTCTGGGCAACTGCAATTCGCTAGCTCACACAGAATTTGGCATCTAGTTCCCACATAGGATCATCCATCTCACTCACACAGAGTCTGGATAAATGATCACTCGTGTACATAGGATCATCCAGCTCACTATTATGAAGTTTGGATCAATGACCACTCATGTACATAGGGTCATCTAGCTCACTAACACGGAGTTTGGATCAACAACCACTCATGTAGAACTATTTCTTCTGGTTGGCACACCAAGCATCCATCCCATAGTGTTTGGGCATCTAACCACAAGGGTTAGGCGATGTAGTGGGCACACACTACCCATCTAGCCCAAGGCTAGGAAACACCTCCAACCACACAGGTTGGCCCTCCAGCTTGAAAATTTTGGAAACTCACCCTCCTCGAAGGATCCGCGTCTACTGACCTTGTGTGAGGTCATGTTGATTAGTGCCATAGTTAGTAATGTGCCTGTAAATGACCACTTGTTGTTGCCACACTCTACAAGCTACTGCCCCAAGAATTGCATATGTGATTCATCACTCCATTTTACGAGGAAAGTCCTTCTGGACCACACCAAGCTTATCCCTAAAGTACTCAAACTTCACCCTTGACAGAAGCTTGGTCAACACATTTGTTATATGTTCATCTGTAGTGACAGAATGGAGCTTCATTTCTCCCTTATGCACCATATCTCTGATATAATGGTACCTGATCTTGATATGCTTGGACTTGTCATGAAAAACCCAGTTCTTTGACAATTTCACACAACTTTGGTTGTCGCACCAGATACAACTCGCGTCTAACTTGAGATAAAACAATTCTGCAAGCAGCTTACGAAGCCACACTGCTTCATTGTTAGATGAGCACGTTGCTATCTACTCTACCTCAATCATACTGAGCGCCACACTAGTCTGCTTCCTATTGAACCATGAGATCATGGTTGATCCCAAATTGAAGCAACATCCAGATGTACTCTTCTTGTCTGCGACATTACCGACCCAATCTGAATCAGTATAGCCTTGCAGGATTATCTCACGATATGAAACATATTTGATTCCATAATCAATTGTACCGTTCATGTAACTTAACACATGCTTTGCCACAACCAAGTGAACACGTCTTGGTTCAATCATATACTGACTCAAAGTGTTCACCGTAAAGCATATTTCTGGCCTAGAATTCATCAAATACATCAACAAACCAATCATGTGTCTATACATGGTGGCACCCACTGTCTCTGAAGATGTATCACTCAATAACTTCAGATTCGTCACTATCGGTGTAGGCATGGCCTTACAATCCATCATTTTGAATCTCTTCAAAATATCTACAACATATTTTCCTTGGTTCAAGAAAATATCATCTGGTCTCTGCCATACCTCTAGAACCAAGAAGTAATGTTTCATACCTAGGTATTTCATCTCGAACATTGATGCAAGCTTTTTCTTGCACTCAGCGATGAGCTTCACGTTCCCTGTTAGAAACATGTCATCCACATATAATAGTAATATCATTGGTCCATTATCCTCAACCTTTTAATAAAGGTTAGGATCTTCTTTACTCTTTGTAAATCCCAAGCTCATCAGAAAATTGTCTAATATGGCATATCATGCCCTGGGTGCTGTAAAAATCCTTCTTCAATCTACAGACATGAGACTCATTTTCATGTATCTTGTGGTTTCTCTATGTACACTTTTTCTGGCTACTGGAGAAAGTGTCTCATCATAATCTTCTCCCTCTTGCTAGGAGAAACTTCTAGCCACAAATCAAGCTTTGTACATCTCTATAATGTTATCTACAACATGCTTGATCTTGTAGATGAACTTGGAAGTCACCACTGGCTTCCTCCTTTGTCATTGAAACAAGGGAATCTTCCCAGGAGATCTCATATCTCCTCGAAGCCTATAAAGCTTCGATCTAGCCTCCTCAACTCATGGCACTTTTCTGTTAGTCCGAGAAGACATCTCTCTCTCCCATCTGAATCTAAGGAGGAAAAAAATTTTAAAGTCTCTAAGCCACTGAGTCTCTCTAAGATCATGATCACTCTGAGTCTTCATGCTCCCTCTAAAGCTTGACTTCCTCTGAGTCTATATAATCTCCAGAGCCATCTACTCCCTTTGTATGTGATGATCTCCTCTGAAGTCTAATCTCCTATAAATGGTCTATGGGAGGTTGTTCCTCCCTACTGGATTGTGATGGTTGACTCCCTTTGAACTCTAGCTCCTTCTGAGATGGTATTTGGTGTGGTCGTCTGCCTCACTACTTGGTGGAGCCATCTGCTCCTTCTCATGATATGTCTCATCAATGTTATATATCTTTGCATCCTGCAAAGTGTCATGGGATCGTGTTGGTCTCTTCCTAGTTACTGCAACGATTTTGGGTAGGCCCTTCTGGCTCTTCTAACTCTTCTTGATGATCTGAAGAGTGATCAACTGAATTATAGGGATTTGTTTGGTCATCTTTGGAGCCTTCTTCTCCTTATAATCAATCTCCATATGAGATATTATGTATCTCACAAAAGTACCATTCTTGCTAGAAGGTTTTAACTTCGTCCTATTTTTCTTCGATACATGGATGTATACGGTCATGTATACAACTTCTTATCTGGATAGTCTGCTCCATGTCTCAAACTAGAGGCCATCTAATATGTTGTCTCATGCAACCGTCACTATAGCTCCCTCAGAGTTATCACTTGTGACCTGCCTGAAACAAGAAAAAAAAAATAACAATATCTCCATGGTAACCTTCATGGAATTTACAAGATAACCTGCCTGAGACAAGATCAACAAGAGAAAAAGTATTTCCAATATAATAGCATTTTCATAAGAACATATATATGTTAATAAGAATAAAATACAATTTCATGGTAATCATCGTAGCATTACCTGTAACAGCCCTAGTAGAATATATACTAGGGATTATTAAGTAAAAGATTTATTAGGTAATTAATTTTTCCTACCATGTTAATAACTAAACAAAGATTGATCTAATGATATTAATTAAGTATTTATTAATTAATTAAAGGTTATACTTTTGATTAATTAATTAATTAATTAACTACCTATTACATTTAATAACATGAGTATTAAATTTAAAATATTAATAAGTTATATTGTTTAAATTAAAAAGGTTACGTACACGGAAAGGGATAACATATTAATTACGAGAGGATAAAATAATAAAGGAAAGGATAAGGGGCATTAACTAGGAGTAGGTAAGGAAGTAAATGCATGAGGCGGTGAAGGAAGGATATGGAGGCGGGGGAGGTTTATGAAGGGCATTATCATTCGACGGGAGATTTTGGGGGATGGATTTTTGGGGGGCTCTCTTGGATTTGCAGAGAGGAGAGTTGAGTTTGGGAGTGGGAAGGTTTAGTACAGGGGCACTAGTTTGCTGGAGGTTTTGGGCACGGGGGCCAAGATATCCATATGATATCCTGGAGGTAGGAAGTTGTCCTAGTTGGCAGGGTGGAACAAGATTTTGGGTAGTGTTTACACAGTTCAGCAACGGTCAACAAGGCAGCGGACAAACGGAGGGTTAGCATCAGACCTAGGTATTTAAAATTATGCATTTGTTTTTAATCTGTTATAAAATTTTATTATTCGTTGTTAAATTTACATGTGTATGTGTTAAAATAGAAAGGAATTATTGAATTTTCATAAATCTAGTAGAAGTTATTGTCTTGTTGTAAAATTACTGGATGTTAAATTAATATGGCCACTACATTACCAAGGTGACCTGCCTAGAACCAAAACAAGAAATATCTCCTAGAAGACATGTTAGTTCATCTTGCAAACAAGTACAATAAGCATTTATATCAATAGTACTCACATGCTACCAGGTATTCATTGTATCTATCAGTAACAAAACCTTTGGTTTAAATCAATTTGGTTAGTGGAATGGTGTAAACAACTTCCGAAATTTCGCCCTTTCCTAAATAATGAATTAACCATGGGAAATTTAAACTTAAACCAAGGTATTTTACCATAAATGCGTGGTGGGATTTAATTCGAATGAAATGAATAAATTAAAATATAAAATTAAAAATAGTCACTTCACCTTTTTTATGTGTCGACGTCAGCAAGACATATGTTAATTCCTTATTCATTTCAGGGGTCCTTGACTGGTTTAAAAACTCGTCGGGGGAGTGAAATGAATGTGCACATGACATGTAGCTCCGACGAATACCATGGTATCACTCTTCGGACCCCGCTGTTAAATATCGAGCATGCGGGGAGGCCGAAATAAAATGTAAGTCGTTGATCTATTTACAAAACGTGATCATCCTATTTACATAAAGACATTAATTTTATATATATATTGTTTGGCCACTAACAAATTCTTCGCTTCAAACTCCATGTGACTTAAAATCAATAAGGTAATAATTCCCCTATAATGGGTTATAATTATTATTTTTAATAAAATAATTTATATTTAATTAGTGTAAATTTATTTTAATTTTAAATTTATTAAATAGAGAGATAAAAATAAATGGTTGTTTTGTATTTTAAATTTTTTATTATTATTATTTTTTATATTAATTTTTTTTATTTTTTTTATTAAAATTATTTTATTTTATGCATTTTAATTATATTTAGTAAAGTATATTTTATTTTACATTTAACTTAATTATAGAATATTTAGGGTGTGTGATCAGTTAATAATACATAGAATATTTAGGGTGTGTTAATAATTTTTTATTATTATATTTTTTTATATTAATTTTTTTTATTTAATTTATTAAAATTATTTTATTTTATACATTTTAATTATATTTAGTAAAGTATATTTTATTTTACGTTTAACTTAATTATAGAATATTTAGGGTGTGTGATCAGTGAATAATACATAGAATATTTAGAGTGTGTGATCAGTTAATAATACATAGGTTAAGAGTTCAATATATGGAGGATAAAAACATTCCTTCCAACCATCTAAATGAAATCCAATCAACTACTTTACATTTAACCTACTAAAACAATTTAAATGTTTTTTTTTTCTTTTAATTTATTTTCATTTAATTATTTATTTAATTTGTCTTTGTAAATCTATTCAATGTCATTGTTACATTACCTTACACAATGCATATGACTTCTCTCTATGTAATAATCAATCTAACTTAAATAAATATTGTTTTGCTCATATAATGGAGATTTGTCCTAAAATTTAGTAGTATCCAATTTCACTATGCATAGACCTTGCATTTTTTAAGAACATCTTCAGTAAGTCACAGTGTTTTCTGCCCAGCATGGTAAAGCATGGTAAAACAGAGTTCACCAACTACAACACATCTTCATGCAATTGTGGCTACATGCTCAAATCCACACTGGTGAAAAATATCTCTTCATTTAACCACAAAATTATTCAACTTTGATCAATTTGAATGGGTCATGTAATTATTGTAGGGAAATCAATTTGAATGGGTCATGGGGCAGTGAAATGAAGAAAGAGCAGCACTGGAAAAGAAGGAAAAAAAAAAAGAAAATGAACGATGTATACCTTTTAGATAAAAGAAAAGATGGCCCCATATGCCTCATTTTGTGGTTGAAATCTGAAACAAGCCTTGATTTTTACTCTCACTTGACCCATATGCCCAATAGAATTTATAGGCATTCGGTTCACCTTCACAACCAACTCAAAATATTTGCCAAAACTCACTTACAAGCATAAATTACAAATATGGAAATCACCTCATATATATTATTAAAGATTTGTCCCTTCAATTCAATTTCTATCAATCATTGATAAATTTTAAAGAGTTTGAATTGAAGTATATGTAGAGGCCTGCAAAACATTGATATTGGCAGCCTCATACTGTAACATACCCACTACCTAAAATCAAAATTTTTTGTTGATTTCTCAACGATGAGAATCCCCGAAGCTCGCAGCAACGAACTGCCAAACCCGATGCACCTGTCATGGCCTCTTTTCACGCGCCTGTGACATTTTCGAGATGATAATTTTGGGTTTCAGGGTTTCATGATTCCCGCTGACAAGAGTTCTTGTCCTCTCGAACTCCCGATCTCCAATTTGTCGATGCGCCCCTTTACGTGCTATCCCTCCTGGCTAAACTCCTGGCCCATATGACCGCAGCCACATTGCTTATCGAGGTTTCAGACTTTTCAATGCCGAAATGCATTTGTCCTCAGGACTCGCGATCCTCCGATTCCCGATATGACGTCAGTTAACAACCCATTTTCGCCTTTAGCGCGATCAATGGCTGTGGTCGCCCATGAAACCAACGGTCCCTGATTTCTATCGGGACTTCGGGGTTTCAAATACCTAAATGCATTTGTTCTCGGGACTGCCAATCTCTCGAATCTCGATTCTCCGCTATGCTGACAGCTGGCCCCCATGATGGAGCTTTCCCTTCCTTGTCGGAATTTCGGACTTCGCGATTCCGAATTGCAAGGACTTCTTGTCCACGGGATTCCCGATTTCCTGACTCTCGAAATGCCGATGGACAAATTTCTTTTCGGGAAACCTCTCGAATGCTCTGATCTCCTCCACGCGTCCTCCTCAAGATGGACGGTCCTGATCGTCTCTCGCGATTTCGCGACTTCTGATGCTCCGGAAGTCTTGTCCTCAGGACTCGCGAAATACCGAACCCCGATGCACCTATTGACTTTTCTATCGGGACTTCCCCGATGGTCTGGATCTCCGCCACGTGTTCCGGCTGATAGACGGCCCTGATCCAATCTTGTGATTTTGGAGTTTTTGATACCCCGATGACAGAAATTCTCTGTCAACTCAAAACCCTGGTAGCCGATATACCGACGGGCTCTCGATTTTTGCCATGTGTCTACACAAATGGACGATCCAGATCATTTTGTTGTTTTGGGACTTGAAATGCCCCGACTTTCTTGACCTCGAGAATTCCGATATCCCGAGTACTGATATCTCGATGTGTCAACCTTCTCGTCGGGATTTTACCTCTATTGTTCACGAAGGTTTAACAGATCCAATGACTGTCGGGTTTTTCTAGCTACGCTCTAACGGTTCAGATCTGTCCCACCTCGCGCATTCTTCCACTACTTCATGGATGTGGAAAGATCAATGGTCCAAATGTTCTCATGGACCTTTTGGGGGGGGTCTACGATCCCGATTTCATCGCTATTAACGAAGATAGAGAGAAAAAGGGGCAAGGTATGTAACGCCCTTGTTACTTTCGTCAATCTGATGGTTGTGAATGACCATGGGTCTTTCGACAGGATCTCATCCGTCGATTCGTTACTTATCCCTACGTTGCTACTTCGGAATCTTAAGAGGGTCATTCCTCCTCGTACAGGGTTATTAAGACTTGCACATTCAAGTCCTTTTTCCAGGTTCTTAGTAAACCTTTCCAAGGAGGGAATCTCTGCGAAGAGATCTATTCCGGGGCTTTCTTGGAGACAGACAAAGGGAAACAAACTCCCGAGGATGGACTGGAAGTCTGACTTGGTTCAACTCATGCATAATTAAATTCATTTACCAACATAAGCCATGCGTGGTCTTTCTGTTATAAGCATATATCTAACATTTCTTATCAAAACACTGCACAGACATTCTTATACTGTAATCATTCATAATTTCACAGTTTATGAGCATATATGTCAGCATATGAATTTCAAGATGCAATATGAAAAACACTTATCAGAAATAACATCAGAAGTGGGTGCGACTGCTGAGAGGGGTGCTCGTTTCCACCCAATCGTAGGCTTAGCGACTCCCGGCGGATTTACCACTAGCCACCCCCGAGCTGAGACCACGATGCTATGAGACTGTGTCTCTCTGTCTGCCAGTGACCAGGAGTGAAGGTTGCAATCCTTCCTCTCTGCTATCACTCACTCTGCGTAATGCCAGAGTTCCCCTCGCGTCTGCCCTCCCCCATCGCTTCTTCCCCACGCCTTATCCTCTTGCGAGGTTGCGTGTGGCACGATTATCCTTGATCAGGCTTGACAGCTCTACGGATGGGCAGTTCACCTCCCCATCCCTCATTAAGCCATCAACCTGCCAGCCTGCAAGGCATTAAATTCAAGGCCAGCGAGCCGCTTTTGGTTCTCTGGGCCAGTGGAGTCCAAATACGGTATTAATTCTCGGTGGAAGTTAATTCCACCTTTCCAGGTGCCCTCCACCGCCATCGTGGTCTCTTTTTCTACACATCCCCTCTCAGCAGTCCTACAATATAAATTCATAATGTTATTTACATTCATCGACCTTCTTCATAAGGTCCATTCACATCATACATTCACATTTTCATCATGCTTTAGCATGGTAATTCCTATATTAGGATTAATTACAAATTTGGGGGAAACGGGGTGTTACAATTCCCTCCCCCTTATAGGAACACCATCCTCGGTGTTCTT